>APFE031056337.1:0-27498 GCA_000404065.3 Pinus taeda | reverse complement strand
TATTAAAAAATTTAATATTTTAAGAAAAAATCATGAGAGATTTTATAGTTTGCATATTAGGGACTAGTGAATATTAGCCAAGGTTTCTATACTTTAAGATACATGTCCAACCTTAAAATTCTCCTTGATCAAAGGATACTACTATGGATAACTTAGAAACTAGGGAAAATATGTTATTAAATTTTATCCCCTCTACTCATGGATATCCTATAGCAACTCATCCTCCCTCATGTTTTTCAATATTTTCATCTAACTTAATCATTCCTTCACACACCCATTTACATCTAATGGACTTTTTTCATTATGAAACAATACCAAGTTCCACGTATCGCTTCTCCTAAGTGCAACCATTTCCTCATTCATGGTCAATATCCAGGACTACTTATCTAGTAGATATGTTGACTCTTTCACATTCTAGGATCATTAGTTCTAGCAAATAAAATAAAAATACATTTAAATTAGATGGAATATGGGTGTCCATGTCCAATTTACACCATCACTAAGTAGATGTACTTAATATTTGAGGTGTAGCTTCTTCTCAACTCTTTGAACCTTCCTCCTCATCAATTCCATCATGAACATATTCTTGATTTTTGGTTCATCTTTCTCAGTCTTTGGTGGTATTTCAACCACTAACTTATTCTCATTCTCTTCTAGTTGCACCACAATGGGAAAACCTTAGCTTATATAAAAATAACATTTCACAACCTCACTTTCCAACTTAGATTGTTTCTCCTTTGGTATATGAACCTATGCCTCACAAGCAAAAACATACAGATTCTAAATTGAATGCCTCATTCTAGTCAAATCCTCCATTGGGATCTTATCCACAATATCTAATATGAGAAGAATATTTGTCAAGTAACATGTAGCAATGACTTTTTCCTAGAACATCTCTTTATTTTGACTTCAGCAACTATGCTTCTAGCTCTCTTAACTAATTTTATGTTCCTACATTCTACAGTTCCATTTCATTGAGTGTTATATGAAGTCCTCTTATGCCTTTAAATTATTTTTTTCTCCTAGAAATTATAAAAATTTTCAAAAGAAAATTCATTGCAATTATGAATCCTCAACAACTTAAGCTTCATACCAATATGATTTTGCAAGAGAGCTTTAAACTCCTTAAATCAACAAAAAACCTTAGAGTTGTTTCTAACAAAGTATACCCATGTTCTTCTAGAATAACCATAAACAAATAAAACATAATAGGAAGCCTTATAAATCAAAGGATCTTTAATTGGAAAAAATACATGAAAATGAATTATGTCTAACCCAAAAGAATTTTGAGAATTAGAATAAAGTTGAACACAATTATGTATTACACATGTACAATTCTTACACAAACCAAATTAAAGAGCATAATATTTTCATTTATGAACAAGTTTTTTTTTTCAAGGACATTAAATAATCATGCATAACAAAATCATAAATAATTTATGGTTTTTGAGTTCTATATTCTAGAAATAATTAGCATGTAATTGGTCAAGTGCAACTACTTCACAGTCATTGTGTTGGGTCTTTGTTATATCCTTTGTATGACTATCCCCACATGAAATACGTTGTGCCAGGATTATATGAAGGCTCGCAAAGTGGAAGTATCTCCCCTACACGGGTTTGAGGAAGCACCCTAAAAATAAAATAAAAATTGATCGCTTTTTCCTATGGTTTTACACATGGTTTTATGCATGGTGGTTTTACCCATTGTTTCGTAGATTTGGTCAAATGAGCTACAATTATATGCTAATCTAGATTTAAAATATTGGGTGTTTATAAATTCTTCAACATGAATATAATTTATTACAACATTGAAAGGAAAATAATGGAAAATAAATCTAGTGTTCCTAGTTTTGGGTATCGAGAGAAAAATCTGTGTATATTTTCTTTGATTGTCATTTTGTCTTTTATTTATTCTTAAGAATTTATTTGCAAGTATTATCTATACAAGTTTAAAACCTACATTTGGTATCAAAGCAACTTTGGCTTCAAGGGGATGCCCTTATGGCTAAGGGGATTTCCTCGGGCTTGTGGTAGACCTTGTTACAATGGGAGATCTGTAGGACCAATTCTTTTGGTGAAAGCAAATGGCGAACAATGCAAGGATATTTATCGAGCAATTAAACGAAAAAATATTTGAGCTATGGAAGCTCAATATGGAGGATTGTTTGGTGGATAAAGATTAGAGGATTGTTGTGGATAGAGGTAGTAAATCAATGACAATGTCGACATAATACTAGATCAAGTTGGATCAAATAAAAAAGAGCACAATACAGTTGTGTCTGAGATAATTTAGGGCATTTGTATCAATTTGAAGTCCCTCGTAAACAAATGGTTCCTACGGAAGAAGCTAAATAACCTCAGGATTAGGGATGGAGACTCCGTGATAGAGAATTTGAACACTTTAAATACCATTGTAAGTCAATTATTATATGTTGATATTAAGATTTTAGATGTGGATAAGTTAATTTAGTTTTTTATTTTCTGTAGAAGAATCGCAGGATAGTCTAGTTGTTTCTATAGGTAGTAATGCAACTATTTTAAACTTTGGTGAAATTGTCTCCTCCTTTTTATCAGAGGAGATGAGACGAAAAAACACGGAGAGCAAAAATTAAAATTCCTTGGCTATAAGATGGGACTCTAAAAAATTAAATATAAATAATTCCTTAACTAGGAGATTTAAATATTTTGGGAGATTTAAATATCTAAGCAAATTTGTAAAGGTATGCTAGAAATGTGAAAAATAAGGGCACTACAAAAAGGGTTGTAGATCTAAAACTAGTGAGAAAGGAAAGGGATTTGATGGTGCTCCCTTTGAAAATGTGAAAACCACCTCAAATGAAGGTGGAGATGTTTACTTGGCTTCTTCAAGTACACATGTTGATCATAATGCATGGCTGATATATTTAGATGCATCCTTTCATAAGACACCCCACACGGAGTGGTTGTATGAATATGAGAAATATGATGGTGTTGATTTCTTCCTAGGTGATGATAATAAAACTAAAATCATAGGATCAGGAAATTCAAGTTAAAGTAGATAGGTTGAAGGATTAGAACACTCTTTGGTGTTCTACACGTTTGAGGATTGGCCAAAAATCTAACTTTTGTAAGTAAGATAGATGGTGCAGGTAGAAAATAGTGTTGAAGAAAGATACCTACAAGAAGGTTCAAGGAATGTTGGTATTAATGAGGGGAGTTTAGATTTGAACCATGTGCAAGCTATTGGGGATTATGTTTATTGATGGGAGCAACAATTCAGTTGTTCCTAAGAGTTGAGGAGAAAATATTGTAGTCTCTAGAGAAAAGACTATGTTGTGGGATAAAATACTAGGACATGTTGGAGAGAAGATCCTTCAAATACTATATGGTAACGACATGGTAGAAGTATGTCTAATTTCTCTCTAGATTTTGATTTCTATGAAAATTGTGTATATGGGAAGCATAATCAGGGGAGGTTTTCCTTTGGTCCTATGAGGGCAGAAGGAATACTATAGCTAGTGCATAGTGATGTGTTTATACCTATGTCAATTCCATCATTGGGTAAATATATGTATTGTGTCTCATTTATAGATGACTCCTTGAGGAATATATGGATATATTTCCTCAGGAAGAAATATGAAGTATTTTACATGTTTAAAGAATTTAATGCTTTGGTGGAAAATCAAACTGAGAAGAGTATTAAGGTGTTGAGGAAAGATAATGGTGGAGAGTTATGCAAGAATGATTTGAAATATATTTGTAAGAAGTGTGGTGTATCATGGTAGAATGAAACTCCATAAATGATTTAGTGAAATGGAATTGCAAAAAGTATGAACATGACACTAGTGGAAAATAAAAGGAGCATGCCTAGCGGTGTATGGCTAGGCCAAGAATTTTGGGGAGAGGGAATGGATACTGCATGTTACATGGTAAATATATTTCCTTTATCAACATTGGAAGATAAGAATCCACATGAGGTATGGATTAAACCTCTCTCACATATCAAGGTATTTGGCTACAATGCATATGTACGTGTTCGAAAGGAGAAAATAACCAAGTTGGATATTAAATATCAAATTTTCACCCTTATTGAGTATAAAGATGATATAAAAGGTTACAAGATTTGGAACTGAGAAGCACAAATGGTTGTGTAAAATCAAGATGTGGTATTTAGAGAAGTTAAGGATGTCATGAAATAGGAAGTTATAACAAATGAAAGGGAACCAGAGAAGATAAAATTTGAACTGAAGGATGATTAAGGAGTAGAATAACCCCAAACATTGGTTTTTAGGAGATCAATTCAGGGAAAAAGGTAGCCAGAAAGTTATACTCAATCTAATTTCCATTCAAAATTTTCTTTATCTATTATTGAGGAAGATCATAGAATTTTCAAGGAGGCAATAGATTCAAAGGATGGAAAACACATGAAAAAGGTTGTGGTTGAAGAAATGGTAGCCTTCGAGAAGAATGAGGCTCAAGATTTGGTGGAGTTGTTGGATGGAAGAAAACAATTTAGAAGCAAATGACTGGACAAGAATAAGTTTAATGGAGAAGGTAGAGTGGAGAAATACAAACTCGGTTAATAGCAAAAGGTTTTTCCTAGGTGATATGAATTGATTTTGGTGATATTTTTTCTCTTATTGCTAAGTTAGCTTCTATTACATTAATTTTTTTATTTTTTTATTCTTTTTTATTTTGAGTTATAATAGATGGATGTGAAGAAAAAAATACTACATGGGGATATGGAAGAAGTGATTTATATAAAGTATCAAGAATGTTTTAAAGTCAAAGGTATGAATGAACTAGTATGTAGGCTAAAAACATATTTGTATGGGTTAAATCACTTAAAAAGGATTTGGTATCAAAAATCTGATACATATATGTAGAGACTTGGATTCAAAAGGAGAGAAGCAAATCATTATGTTTATTTTAAATTAGTTGGTGATCATGTTATTTATTTGGTCTTATATGTGGATTATATGTTGTTGATTAGAAATGGCAAAGAAATTACCGAGTATGTGAAGACCAAACTGACCTCTAAATTGAACATGAAGGATCTTGGTGTTGCATATTTTCTTTTTGGCATGGAAACTATAAGAGATCAGGAAAATAGTAAAATATGGTTAAATCAGTGGAAATTTGTTGTGACAATATTGAAAAGGTTTAATATGTAGGATAGTAACTAGTGAAGGTTCGTATTCTTGCAAGTATAAAGTTATCTACATAATAATGTCCCAAGATATAATCAAAAGAAGAGGAAATATAATTTGCTACATATATGAGTGCAGTTAGAAGTTTAGTGTATCCAATTGTCTATACTAGAAAAAAAAGTGTACTTGCATTGGGAGTGTATAACAAGTTTATGTCAAAACTAGAGAAGAAGCATTAGACAATAGCGAAGTGGGTTTAAAAGAATCCACGTGGTAGTAGTGATCATGGTTGTGATACCAAGGAAGAATAGGATTGGAAAAAATTTTGTACATTTGTGCCTTTGTTGATGTAGACTCGACTAGAGATCTAGATCACATAAGCTCTACAAGTGGATATGTGTTTAACCATTTTGGAGGAGCAATCACTTAGATGAGCAACAAACAGTCTATGGTGTCACATTCAAATACTAAATTTGAATACATGGTAGCCACTCATACAACCAGGGAATCATTTTGGACAAAAATATTGAGTTAAGGTATGCGGTTAGCACAACAATCTATAAGGATAGACTGTGACAGAAAAAAATGCAATTTTCTTAGCAAATAAGTTGCTTTCCATTTGAAGGAAAATCATATTGATGTTCATTATCACTTTGTGAGGGATATGGTTGAAGATACAAAGGTGTTACTAGTAAAGGTGGACATTTGGAATAATTTTGTAGATGCATTAACAAATTCTATTAGTGCTAAGAAGTTTTATTGGTGTAGAGAAACAATCATCATTACTATCCTACATTGGTGATTTTTTACTCTTGCGACCCCCTGTGTGCAAACAAACGAACAAGTGTGATAATTTTGGGTATGCATATGCACAACTATCCCAATGTGTGATACATTGCATCGGTGGTTGGGGGGGGTAGGGTGGGAAACCTCCCCTATTTGAGGGGTCATAGGGGGTGGTAGGCATCCTACATGAGGTTTAAGGAAGTGGCTCGAAAAAATTATTACTAGTTTTGCATGACTATCCCATGTGTGATACGTTGCATCAAGGGGGAGTCAATCCCCCTATTTGGGGTTCCTAGGTGGTTGTAGTTGTAATTCCACTGGCAAATTTATCATGTGAATTTTAAATTTGAACTATGGCTAAAAATTTAAGAAGGATACATGCCATGATGTATTGATGTAAATATTTATTTTTAAACGAAAAAAGACATTCTTTTAGGTGTGTTAATATTCTTCAAAATGTTTTAAAGGAAATCATGTGAGATTATATGCCTAACTACCAAGAAAACATTTGGAATGAATTAAGTACAAGAAGGGGTAGGAACAAAGAAGAAATCCTCCTTGTTTTTTCTAGTGAGTTGAACCATTGGAGAGGAATACCACCATGCAAATTCATCACTGGAGACACACATCATGAGGTGGAACCTATAAAAGAGAATCATGGGAGAAAAATGTAGTTTCTTTTAAAAAAGTAGACCAATGGGAGATAAGGAAAGTGTGATACCCCTAGTGCTTTACTTTTAAAGGAAAGACTATTTTTAGACTATTATGATTATGATTTGAACTTAATCGTTGGGGAGGATAGGATTGGAATTGATGGATTACATAATTAAAATTTATATTATGACTAAATGTTCGACCTTGGAAAAACTATTGGAGAGATAGAGACAATGAGTGAAAGAGCCGTTTTGTTATTCCATATGTTAGAAATTAAATAGCGAACCAATGGGACACATAAAATATTGAAGAAACAAAAACATAGAAAAAATAAAACAAGAGAGATAGATATATGTGTTTCACCCAATTTCGGCTATGTCCAACAAAAAATAGCCAATCCTTGCTTTTATATTACCCAACAAACTAAAGGGATACAACCTACAATAAATTCGTTGTAACTTCCTCTTCTCTCTCACAACATCTCCTCTCTTTTTCTTACAGATAATAATACACTGTTGGAATACAATTGCCTCATATAAACTAAGGGTTGCCTTCTAGAAAAAAAATCTAAATTAACATAATTTCAGCCATCAAATCTTCCACCTAATGAACATTTAGGATTGATTAGGAAATTACAATATTTTACAGGGAAATGTTTCTCTAAATTTTTCCTTCAGGGGCATTGCCCCCATCCCCCCACAAGGGGAGGCAACAATAGTAATGGGGGTAAATCCCCCACCCCCCACCCCCCCCACATCCGCTATTAAGACTAGAATCCAAAAGCAACTAAAATAAGACCTCTATATTAGGAAGATAATTAGGTTCCACGACAAAAAATTTCCCACTTGGAGACTGTTTATGATGCAGGAGGATTCAACTCAGAAATATCATTGAATTTTAGTAAACACAGGGGGTCTTGGGTTTTAAGGAAGTTGGTTTCCTATGCATCAAATTAATGTAATTTTAATGTTTTTGACTGATTTTATGAGATAGGATTTAATTAAGTATTGTGAGGCATATTGTAAATGTTCTCAAATGAAGGGGAACACGAGAGAATTAGGATAGTTGAGAGTTCATAGGGGTTGATAGATTGGAAATTAATTGTAGATCTTAAATTAAGAATTAGTTCATAATTTATCAGATTGAGAGGATTCTTAGGATTTAGTTGAAATTATTAAAGATCGAAACCAAATTTGTTCATAGAACCTTTTCTATGTTGGCATTATAATACAGGTGTTGTCCTTGATGGCAACTCACTCAGAGGTATGATACAGGCGATGGCAACTTAATGAGATGGCAGTAGATCAAAAGAGAGATATACGCAGGTTGACCATGATGAAAGTGCGTATATACATGGGTAATCGGAGCAAAAGGAGTGTATACGTACACATGTAGGTTCTCAGAAGGAAAGGTGCGTACATGTCGTAAACCATGGTTTTGGTCGGTGGTATTTGGTCCATGGTATTTGGTCCAAAGTGACGACCCCAAGTATTGAGTCCAAGGTATTGGTTCTACATGGTTTTGGATCATGGTATTGAGAGAAGCATAAACCTATATAAGGAGAAGATCATTAGGCCAAGAGGTGTGCAAGTGTGTGTGAAAGTGGGAGCAAGTGATGAAGATCTGATAAATTGTGAGATCTAGATGCTGGTTATGGGTTGGTGATGCCTTGCTTGATCTGAACCAAGGAGGCACTCATGTGAAGGATGATGAACGATGGATTGGGATCTCAAGGCTTGGAATGATTATCTTTATATGGTTTGAGTATGGATAGACTAGATCTATTGACACATGGTTATCGTATGAATGTTATGATCTGGGTTTGTTCTGATGTCTGAAATAGCTACAGAGTTATGAGGTAGATTTGCAGATCTGTGCACGGGTTGTATTTGGTAAAAGCGCGTATACACGCAGGTTCGGTTCGTCGAAGTAGCGTATGCATTATGAGATTTGGTGTTTCAGGTTGCTGTTGATTCTAGTGGTTGTTGCAGAGTTGTGGGCTCTGGTTTGTGTTTTGTGACAGGGTTTCAGTATTGGGTGATTCATAGATTGATTGTATTGCAAAGGTGATTGTTTTATGGATCCAGTATGAAAATGTATGAAACATGGTCCCTGGATGATTGTAGGCCGGCACCTATGTACTGGTAAACATATTGGCCAGTGCAAGAGCTAGGGGGTTGTAGCTCCCTTCCAGGAGCAGCTGGAAAACGAGTGAAAGTTGGAGCCTTCAGTAGGCCAGCGCCTATGTACTAGTAAATGGAACAGCTAGTACAAGAGCTAAGAAGGTTGTAGCCTTCTGCAGGTAGAAGCCTGCGTACTGGTAAAGGACTGCACCAGTACACTGTAAAAGAAGTTTCTTATTAATGGAGGATAGAAACAAATTGCAGTAGGTGGTTTTCACCCACATTGGGTTTCCACCTTATATCATGGTGTTCATGTGTGCTCTTTATGTGTGATGATCTGTTCTATTTTACTGCACCTGATTACTGTTAATATGGTTAATAATGTTCTGATGCATTTATTGAAGATAAGTTAACTGAATCATAAGATTATTGCATGTACGCTGGTTGCATTTAACACAGTCGCGTGTATACGCGGATATCCTTAACCGATGTCACGTATATGAATCTGAGTATGAAAAATGAAAAAGTATCTGATTTGATAATACTGATTCACCCCCCCCTCTCAGTATTATTTCCAACAATTGGTATCGGAGCAGGTCCTATGGTAGAAGGTTGATCGCTTGAAGGAGATCCATAGAACAATGGGAAAGAAAGCACGTCAAAAGAAGAAGACAGCTCAAAGGAACAATGACAGCCTGCTGGGGAATGAAAGTAAGTATTCAAATTCTAAATCACCTCAGATTGAAGATGGACAAGCAAATGAAGCATCAGATGAAGTCATAGATCAACAAGATCTACCTAGCAAAAGGGAGAGTGCTCTCAAAGAAGAAATTATCAGCTTAAAAGTTCAGCTGGAATATGCCTTCAGAGTTCGTCAAATGCTGCAAGTGCTGAATGAAGAGAAAGAAAATGAGATTCTCAAACTAAGGAAACAAGTGGAAGAATGAAGAAAGTCTGAAGAAACCTTGAGGAAGCAATGTTTGGAAAAGGAATAACAACATCAGGTTGAGGTAAATATCTTGAAAAATGAATTAGAAGAAAAGGATAAACTATTGCAATTTCAAGATAGTACTAAGATTTTGGATGATATTCTAAGTAGTCAATGGTCTCCTGCTATCAAAACTGGTCTTGGTTTTCATGAGTCTATTGAAGGTGAATCTAGTTCACAAAGTAAGACAAGGGATTCTAATGCAGAATCTGAAGTGCTCAACATGGAGATGGAAGGTCAATCTCATCACCAAGCAAGGAAAGAAGTCCTTCAAAGAAAATATTTTACTCTGAATAATGTTGAATGTTATAATCTTGGACATGTTTCAGCTAGATGTAAAAGAAGAAGGATTCAAGACCATCATGAAAGATCATCACATTCCAGGTACTTTAATGGATATTGCTTTGCTTGCAATATGTTTGGTCACGAAGCTGTTGATTGCTATAGAAGGAATATGAGACATGTAAGATGTTATGCATGTTACAAACTTGGACACATAGCAAAGGAATGCGAGAGAAGATTGTGGACACCATACCAAAAGGAGAAAACATCATCACGCTTGAAGATATGGAAGAAGAAGGAAGTATAGCGAGAAAGATGTGGCATAGCAGAGTACACAGACATGACAGATTCAGAGGAAGCTGGAAGTGTGGAACATCAGTGTTCCAAATCTAATACACGATTTTCATGAAGACAAGTCGTGTATATACGCGAGTTAGATGCTGCAGAGTCGCATATATGATGTTCTGAAAGAAAGCAGTAGTATAGAAGTCTGATATGGTTCAGTCACTGTTTTGATGATGGCATGGCACAGGTTCAAGGGGAGCATATACTTCAAATAATGCATTGTTGGTATTATGGTTAGAAGTTCTTGGTGATGATCCTTATGATACATCTTGCTGTTTGATCAAAAGAATGGATTGCAGGTTACAGATCTGGATGCTAGATGCTTATCATATGGTGTATGATAGCTGCTGATAACTATCATGGTCTTGTTTAGGTCCTTGGTCTTTGTGAGTCATATGATGTATTTTGATACCCCAATATGCATGGGATGGATGATGTAATGAGTCATGGTATATCCCCATTTGTTTGGGTGGATGAGTCAATATTTGTATATCCTCACTTGGTTGAGAGATGGCTGTATGTATGAGCCTTTGGTGATAGAAAGGTCATTCATAATAGTCTCATGTTCTTCTTGTAGAACATCTTTTTGGAGATCTTGCCTACAGTCAGGGGGAGCATGGACAGATTGGTACACCTTGGCATATACAAAGGGGGAGCTCAATCAGAAACTTTAGCAGATACACAGGGGGAGTATGGACAGCAGATGGAGATCAAATAAGAGAATATCTTGGTCCACCCTTTGCCCTTGATGCCAAAGGGGGAGAGTGACTTGGTGTAGTGGTTGCCATCAACTCCAAAGGGGGAGATTGTTGGCATTATGATACAAGTGTTGTCCTTGATGGCAACTCACTCAGAGGTATGATATAGGTGATGGCAACTTAATGAGATGGCAGTAGATCAAAAGAGAGATATACGCAAGTTGATCATGATGAAAGTGCGTATATACGTGGGTAATCGGAGAAAAAGGAGCGTATATGTACACACGTAGGTTCTCAGAAGGAAAGGCGCGTACATGTTGTAAACCATGGTTTTGGTCCGTGGTATTTGGTCCATGGTATTTGGTCCAAAGTGACGACCCCAGGTATTGAGTCCAAGGTATTGGTTCTAAATGGTTTTGGATAATGGTATTGAGAGAAGCCTAAACCTATATAAGGAGAAGATCATTAGGCCAAGAGGTGTGCAAGTGTGTGTGAAAGTGGGAGCAAGTGATGAAGATCTGATAACGTGTGAGATCTAGATGCTGGTTATGGGTTGGTGATGCCTTACTTGATCTGAACCAAGGAGGCACTCATGTGAAGGATGATGAACGATGGATTGGGATCTCAAGGCTTGGAATGATTATCTTTATATGGTTTGAGTATGGATAGACTAGATTTATTGATGCATGGTTATCGTATGAATGTTATGATCTGGGTTTGTTCTGATGTCTGAAATAGCTGCAGAGTTATGAGGTAGATTTGCAGATCTGTACACGGGTTGTCTTTGGTAAAAGCGCGTATACACGCAGGTTGGGTTCGTCCAAGTAGCGTATGCATTATGAGATTTGGTGTTTCAGGTTGTTGTTGATTCTAGTGGTTGTTGCAGAGTTGTGGGCTCTGGTTTGTGTTCTGTGACAGGGTTTCAGTATTGGGTGATTCAGAGATTGATTGTATTGCAAAGGTGATTGTTTTATGGATCCAGTATGAAAATGTATGAAACGTGGTCCCTGAATGATTGTAGGCCGGCACCTAGGTACTGGTAAACATATTGGCCAGTGCAAGAGCCAGGGGGTTGTAGCTCCCTTCCAGGAGCAGCTGGAAAATGAGTGAAGGTTGGAGCCTTTAGTAGGCCAGCACCTATGTACTAGTAAATGGAACGGCTAGTACAAGTGCTGAGAAGGTTGTAGCCTTCTGCAGGTAGAAGCCTGTGTACTGGTAAAGGACTACACCAGTACATTGTAAAATAAGTTTCTTATTAATGGAGGATAGAAACAAATTCCAGCAGGTGGTTTTCACCCACATTGGGTTTCCACCTTATATCATGGTGTTCATGTGTGCTCTTTATGTGTGATGATCTATTCTGTTTTACTACACCTGATTACTGTTAATATGGTTAATAATGTTCTGATGCATTTACTGAAGATAAGTTAACTGAATCATAAGATTACTGCATGTACCCTGGTTGTATTTAACACAGTCACATGTATACACGGATATCCTTAACCGAAGTCGCGTATATGAATCTGAATATGAAAAATGAAAAAGTATCTGATTTGATAATACTGATTCCCCCCCCCCCCCCGAGTATTATTTCCAACATTGTATAAACGTAGGCCTAAAAGGCATATGAAGAGTTAGTTAGTTAGAGTTTGAATTAGAATTCAGAGATAAGATAGAGCTAGATTGTAAGCCTACGGGAAGATAGGGAAACAAAGGCCACTGATATTGGAAGTTAGGCCTGAGAGAAGAACCTGTGTAAATACTTGTTTACAAATACAAAAATTTGATTTTAAGCCCATGTAGAGTACATATGTGACTAGATTGTAATTATTTATAAACAAATTGTTGTTGCATAATATCTATGTGTGCAAACGAAATCAAGAAGGACAGAGCGCAGAGATAAATGTGTGTTTAACGCAATTCCACCAATAAGTGAATGGAGGAGAGTTTCAATGGAGATTGGGGTCGATTGACTAGCACAACAGAAATTGTCACATTGTCTAGATCAACAAATAATAATAACGGTGAATGAGGAATGGTGGAAAAAATCTCGTAGTCGTCTGATGGAAAGAGATCCATGGTGATTGCATGGTGAAGATGCATGGGCATTAATCAAAATGGAAAGGCATTTTCATAGGCGGGAAGTTGTTTCTCATGCAATCTAAAAGCCATAAGTGGTATTTCAATTCCAGTTGAAGTCCAGGAAGATCACAGTCGTTCGTTGGGTGATTGATCAGACACATATCACATCGGGAAAATAACGAGGTTTAATCCAGAAAACGGACATGATGGGGTTTTATTCAATGATCTTAGAACCTCATTGAGTTCCAATAATCATGACTGTTCAACGGTTGATGGATTAGATAGTAATCACGCGTGAATAAGTGCATGGGTTAACATGTCAGGTAGACCCGATGGGTTATTTAAAAGAAGTCTAACTTCTTTGAGTTTCAATGGGATGGGTGAAAGTTGGAGACTGTGCAATAGCTGTTGATCGCAAGGAAGAAATCAATGATGTAGATTTGAAGTGAAAGGTTGAGTATCAATAAATGTGCAAAGGTTTGTGCAAAGGAAAAAAGTCAATGTTTAAGTGTGGGTTTATGTAATATTTCTATTATATGGGAAATAATAGAAATAAGTGGCGTAAATATATTATGGTTTAAGTCGGGTTTAACCAAAGTCTGAAGACTATCGTAAGGTTGATATGTGCGGTTAATAAGAGTTAAACAACGTATCATGAAGGGTTGAGTTATAATGATTAAGAGGAAACACGAATATATTTCCGTTTAAAGAATTAACCTTTAATAAAGTGGTTTTTAATGAGATGTAGTAATTCCACATAAAGTTTAATTAAGGGACCTTAAACCTTGAATTGTGAAGGTTTTCACCACGGATTAGGTGATAAATCTCGGGACATGTATATGACATGCATTTTATATGAATATTGTGGGTTAGCGGCTAAGGCTGTATCATTTAGTATCAAAGCTAGTTAAAGCTCTTTTCAATTAAAGCAGAATTGTGTAGAATGCAAGTGTGATTGCGAAATTAAGAGGAGATCAGCTTATGAATCTGATAAGTAGAAGGTGTGACATAAGATGAGAGTAAGTGATACTCTTAAGAAGAGATTGCAGAACCATAAATAAAGCACAATGATGTTTGTTTTCTTGAGGAAAATGGAGGTTCGCTCAAATGTGAAGAGTGGATGGAGACTGCTTGTGAAATCATACAGGTATTGTTTTATTTAACTCTCGTTTGAGTTTTTCAAGCTGAAGACAGAGTAAAGATTGATAGAAGCAGTCAGACAAGGAATGTTGTATGTTTTCTAAAGAACAAAGTGAATGAAATACTAGAAAAACAAGTGGCACTGAACCTGCAGAATCTGACTGAAGGTTGGACAGAGAGGACAAGAGTGTTCTCAAAACGAAGCTGAGTAGAAGCATTTTAAAGTGGACATAGAAATTTTGCAGCAACAAGATTTTGAAAGCTCGCAATGATCTTTGTTTAAATATCATTGATATGAAGGTAATAGTAATTAGTGAAGCATCTTAGCAAGAAGATCACAACGTTAAGAGTAGTGATGAAGGAAGCAAGTAAGGGTTTCTGAGAGAGAATGGCAGAACCTAGTATTTCATTTGTGTTTGAAATACAAGAGGAGAATTGTGTTCTAAAAAGTGCATCTGAGTTGAAGTCTAGAGAATGGAGTGCTCATATGGTTCCAGAGGAGAGAACCAAAAAGATGCCAAAAGTCTAAGCTCAGAGGAGAGAATCTTAGTGAGTGTTACCAGGAATAATGTCCACTCGGATGCTGCTATTCCCACTAAGACTGGTAGCTATCTTAGAAACAAACAAGTAAAGTCTACTTTCATTTTCCTTTATGAAAATAGATAAGAGTGGAACTAAGGAGACCAACCTTAGTCTTGCGCTTGATTTCCTTGTTTGATTCCTCTCTCTCCTGATAGAGCCTCGCCGCTTCTTCTTCATCTATCCAGCTTCAAAGAGCACCTGTGGAATCACAACAACATACTACTATCGAAGAACAAAGATCTATATTCATAAATAACATAGGACCAGATGTGTGTTAACCATACAAATGCATATATAAGTAAACATACAAGAATATGGAGGAAAACTTGAATAGCTTTATTAAGATGAAAAGTAGCAAGAGTATTACAACCATATGTTCTGACCCAGCATCATCCTCCAGCTAGAAAGCCCTTCTTCACCTCAAGTAAATCTTAGATCACCCAACACTATGAATATGCACCAGAAAACCAACAGCACTTATCTACAAGATACAAGATTCCAACCTTTCGATCTTTGTGATGAGGGATCCATATATAGATGATTGCAGGGAGGTCAATCATCTTCTAGGGTCTTGATTACTGTCCTCTCTCTGATAGTTCCTGCTTCCACTTGGAGAATGGTGATCTCTTACTCATCCCTGGTCAAAAACAGAGAGGCAAGTGTCAGAGGGGAAGCTTCTGGAAGATTCCATGATCTTCCACCTCACATTTTGTCCTTGCCATTTGTCCATTCCCAACCATCGCACCCTACAGAGGAGCCATTTAGTATGCATTGCACCTTGTACACTGGGAAAGTGATATGCATCGCACCCTCTGCACTGGGTTTTCACTATGGTCCAGTTTTGACCATTTATGAGCCGTTGTTAGTGGAGAACTTCTGCGAGATGATGTAATTGGCTGACCTTGTTCCTTTAGGCAGTGAAGAAACACTTTTAGGCACTTAGGAGTCCTTAGTTTATGGAAATTTATGATTGGGGTTGAAGTGCCCAAAAATTTCTATAACAGTTGCCCCCTAAAGCATGAGGTCGTTAATCTTTTTTATGTCAGGTGAAATGCTTTACTCTGAGGATCCGAAGTTTTTTCGAGCTGGGAGGTGACCTGTAATAAGATACAATACAATACATTATTTTGACAACATTTTTTCATGATCTAGCTGAGGCGGGCATTCCCATGCTCAGGTTTATAAATTCATTTTCATGTACATAGGACAGACAATCGTCTATGCGAGAGACTGATTATTTGGACTCATCATCCTTTGATTTGGATTATCATCTTTTTGGCAATGATGTACACTTGATGTCTTTATATTCCTGAATATATCGCAGCCCAAATGGATGAAACTAGATCCGGGGTCTTCAAAAAACTTGTTCAATCTTCACTCGGAGTACAAGTTGATCCATGTGAAAAATGTTCTGGAGTGGAACATGGAAAGACATCGCCTGATTACCGGCCAATGATGTAAGTTGTTAACAAGCACGAGAGGAATCACCAATAATGACAATGACCCTCAAGGTACTACAATACAATTCAAATGGTGTGAAAAAGGACTTGGCATTGAACACCACGTAAAATCTCTCGGTCGAAGGCCATTGATGTAAACCTGTCGCCGAAAGTGAGAAACTTGCCATTGAGGCATGCAAGCTTCAAAGTACTGCAAGGGTTGTTCCTAAGTCAACTTCTTGGATAATGAGCTGATGTCCGCAAGAAGTGACCCATCACAGGAGGGACTTAATGAATCCCACATCAACGACACAAAACGAAGTAAATGATTTTGGAGATGAAGACAATCTGACGATACAGGGTTCAGGGTGGCGGTCATGAAGGAATGGAGCATGAATGTATTGCAGTGGGTGAGACATAGGTGAATTGTCTGAATGACTTCTCTTGAAAATATCGGCGACACTGATGATGAATTGGTAGCGTTAACCCCAAAGATGGATGGTGTGATGGACCAATGGTGATGACCAGTGAACGGAACAACCCAACCCGGCTTGGATGCAGAAGGAAAGTGTCATGTTCAAGAGCGACTTGTTACCAATAAAGCCTTTTCAAGCTTTCTTCCCAATTTTCCCCAATAATTGCTGACCAGTACCTCTTTATTTTTGTCAAGCTTGAGGAGGATAACATATGCTTGTTCTATAATCCACCCTTCAGGTGAACCTGTCGCTATATTTTAGTGAGCCTAGCGACAGTGAAACTCGTTCTCGTCTATTTGGACGAGTTTGTCTCTATTTGGTTTTAACGAGTTTAACGACAAAGATAACTCGGTCCCTTTCAATTTTAGAGATTTTTAAAGGAATGGAAAGGAGACTCCAACGATTCTTTTTCGTCATGTAATCCCTTAAGTCTGAAAAAGAGTAAAATAATACAAAAGGGATGAATTTTCGATAGTTTTAATGAGCCGAACAAGACAAGCGCTCGATCTTTTTGTGTAATAATCCCTCAGGTCCAAAAAGATTAAAATCTAGTGGAGGATAGTACTTCTGATGACTTTAACGAACTGGAGAGGCCAATCGCTCAGCAATCTTTTCATATTTTATGAGTCAGTTGAAAAGAGCTTAAAGGAGACTCATTTTCGAGGAACAAGTGATGGTTTTGGGTAGCAGTTGATTCCATGTAAGATTTGGAATTCTCTAATCACGACAGTGTCACAAGGATGGCTAAAAGAATCACTCTTCCAGATGTTCCTCAAAGGGGTAAACAATCATATGGGGGTGAATGATCAGCTAAAACAGAGTGGAGGTGATGATGAGAACACGACCAAGGCTCAAAAGCTGGCGATAAGGCAGTCATAATGGTTATTTACTGGTTCATTTTTTAATGAGCTTAAACGCTGCGGGAAACGTTTTCTCATGAATTATGTTTATTTTTAACGAGCTTGAACTATGTGCTAAAACTGCTCGTGAGGGGTTTATTTTTTAACGATCTTGAACCCTGTGGTAACACTGCTCGCGATAATGGTCATTGAGTCTTTGATTCACCATTATCATTTTGTTCTTTCAAAGATTGTACTACCTGTTCATTTGCTTCATCAAACCAATTAGAAATGAAAACATATGCTTGATAAATGAGTTAAGAACACTAATATTTTACTCGAATTACATGGATGGTAAATTAAAAGTGACTTTTACCTCTCATTTTACCATTTCATTTGAATTTGGTTTGTTGGAGCTCTGGAGGTGCTTTTCCCCCCCGATTTTCACCAGCTGATTCTGAGAGATTCTGTGGATGATTCCTGACGCCGCTTGGACCAGGTAGGAGATAAACTTGTGCTCTTCAATTGCATTCTTTTCTTTTTGAATTCTGAGCCTATTTCATTGCTCTGTTGAGCCTCTAGGGTTTGAAGAACTCACCCTGGCACCATCACACCCTTCCTTAATCGAAAGGTGCGATGCATACTGGTCTTCTCACTGACTAGTCAATATGCATCGCTCCCAGTACACTTACTGGGGTGCGATGGGCGCAAGGAGGAAACGTTTTGCACATTTTTTTCATAGATTTTTGCTTGTTCCTTACCAAATGAAGATCCTGACTCTTCTCTTGTTTGTTTTTCAGAGATTCATCAGAGAAAAAATGATTGTTACATGGCGAGAACGCGAGCATGAAGAAGAGGACATTGTTGCTTTACATGATCCGGGCACAGTAGCTGCATTGCGGAACTATGGCTTGTTGAAATTTTTCCGTATCTCTAGCATGAGGCAACAAATCAGCTTGTTGCAATATTTCTTCAATGCCTGGGATACTATCAACCAGGTGTTCCAGATCAGGGGCAAATCGATCACCTTGACTGTCGTGGACATCTATTTTCTGACTGGTCTATCGAGGCATGGTGCCCCTCTCTCATTATCAGGCTCCGCTCATGGGGGTGAGTTCGTGAGGGAGTACATTCGACGGCACTCCAGAGAGGGATCTCAGCCGAGTACGGATGGCAAGATCAATATCCGAGATGTCACTGACCAACCCTTCTGGACCATTCTGTTCACTTTTGCTAGACTGGCTGGTAGTTCTGCTCTTCACATAGCTAACAGGTCTTACATGCAGTATGCTTTGGAATGCCTTGAACCGAAGGTGTTCAACTGGTGTGATGTAGTACTCTCTATGATGAAAGAACAACTGACCAAGGTGAAAAACGGAAGATCCAAGAACTTCGGCTATGGTTCTATTTTGACCACTTTCACTTTGGAGAGAATCCCACTGATGCAGCCGCAGCACTGTTCACTTGGCCTACCTCCACCGACTGAACCACGGATGTAGAGATGGGTTAACCTCATGTCTCAGGAGATGGTTTATGCTAGGTTCCCATATGCTGGCACGGATTTCCGGGGTGACTTGGATTTGGTGCTACCGGTTGGCGAGCAGTGGGGTGCTACGGGTAAATCTTTTGACCATATCTCTGTCCATTGTTCTTTATAATGTTCTTATGTCTTCTTGAACAAGACTAATCAAAACTCATGTGCTCATGCAGATATTAGACCAGCTCGACCGATAGTACGCGGCAGAGACCCAGTGGCCGCTCCAGCAGGAGAGGGTGTCAGGAGGGCCATCCTTCGCGACCTTGATGTGGTTGAGACTCTTTTAGCACTACAGGACCAGATCGAGGGTCTTACCCTTGGTATCCCAAATGTGAGGACCAATGAGCTACCTCTGCGGTTGCAGCGACATACTACTGGAGTGCCGAGACGATGGAATAGACTTTTACACATGATTTCTTAGGCGGTGACTTGTTATCACCAGCATCATTAGACTAGGGTGCCCCCTCGCATTTTGAGTTTTGGGTCATTTGACTGATTTTTTCTTGGTTACAAAAAATTATGTATAAACTATAAACAGTTATGAATATATTTCTTATTTTCGGAGCTTTATTTTGGTTAAGTTACATGATCCTGCTGCATATATTGATGTGATGCTTCTTTTTATAAATGTCGCAAATGTCTATCTAACACATAATTTGCCAATGAGTCTATTAATGTGTTTAAACTTCTGGAAATATGTTGATATTGGATGAAATCAAAATGTCTTTCCAAAATTCTGACTCTTAGGAACATGCGATAGATAGCTGGATTCCGTACGGAGTAGATGCCAGTGAGCTGTAGAATGATGAGCTGTGAGTCTAGCCTGATGATAAGTCGGCATATGCCATGTGTGATGGCATCAAAGAGGATTTCTATCAATGCATTGTATTCAGTGATATTGTTCGTCAACCGACCAATACATACCCCTCTAAAACTTACTAACTTGCTGCTGGGATTGAAAATGACCCGTGCCGCAGTAGATAGGTTCCGCGAACTACGACTTGCTCCGTCGGCATATCCAATGAATGATTCCAATAGGTTCGACATCTGCAATGAATGCAAAAGGTGGATTACCTAACCAAAATAAATGCTCTTGGCGAAAACAAAAATGTAACAAAAGCATGAGGATTACTATGCAGAATTAGGCTTAGTAATGCTTGAGGTACAACCCATTATGAGGTTGCACCAGTGGAATCCCATCATAGTCCATCAACTCGTAGGCTCCTTTTGCTAATACACGTTTAACAATATAAGGACGCATCCATAACTATTTGAACTTCCCTGCTCCCAGCTTATCGGATTCCTGGTCGTAAAGTAAAACCAGGCCATCTTCTGAGAAGACGCGAGGTTTGACATTCTTGTCAAACTATAAATTGACTTGTTTCTTATGAGCTTTGTTAGCCAAAGCCACATCACGATGGGTTTCATCCAATTGGATTAGTTCCAAGAAACGAGCCTCTTTTTCTAAGGTTCCGGGGAGAAGGTCGACTGCGAGTTTGAGGGACGAGATTTCACATTGAACAGGTAAGATTTCTTCCATACCGTACATAAGTTGAAAAGGTTTGAACCCGGTCACATTTCTTACTGATGTCTGGTATGCCCACAAGGCCGAGTACAGGATCAGGTGTCAATCCCGTTTGTGGACTCCGATCATCCTTTTCAGCATGCGCTTTAGGACCTTGTTGATTGCCTCAACCTGCCCGTTAGCTTGCGGATAATACGGAGTAGAGCTATCGTGGGACAGTCCTAATTTGGCAGCCAACTCAACTATCATGTGATTTCGAAATTGCGATCCATGATCTGTGACTATGGCCTGTGGAACGCCGAATCTGGAGACTACGTGATTAAAAAAAGAAAAGGGCAGCCATTTCACCGCTGTTGTTTAATGTAGGCATCACCTCGGCCCATTTGGTAAAATAGTCTATTGCGACTATGATATACCCATGCCCCCTCGGCCGAGGTGGGGTTATATGTCATGAAATCTATGCTCCATTTGGCGAATAGCCCAACAGCTACTACTAGTTACAGCGATGCGGGTGGTCTTCTGGTTTTGCTATCGAAAATTTGGCAAGCATGACAACTTCTAACTGTGGTTATGCAATCTGTGAACATTGTTGGCTAGAAGTATCCTGCTCGCAAAATTTTTCACGTCGTAGCATAACTAGATTGATGCCCCCCACATGCGCTTGAATGACAATCATTTAGGACGTTTTCGGCCTCCTCATGGGTGAGGCACCTCCGCAGAACTGTATCAATACCACGACAGTAAAGGATATCACCAACGATCACGTAGTCTTTCGCTTGTTATCGAATACTTCATTGTTTGGAGCAAGAGGTATTAGACCTATATGTTTGTGTCTGGAGATAGATGATTATATGTTCGTACCACAGATCGCTTGAAGATATCAGAAACAAATTTTCAACCATGATTGCTTCTTCAGATGTTGCATCATTGGACGACGATGGGAGATCACACAGTAACTCTGCGAATACCAGGGCTTTCTTTGATTCAGATTTTTTGAATTCCAGATCAAACTCTTGTAGAATTGCTATCCATTTTGAATATTTTCCCCCAGCAACTGTCACGACAATATATAAGTCATGGGGTTGCAATCTGATAAAATGATAGTTTTACTGAAGAGGGCGTAGTGTCGAAATCTCAAGGGCGAGCTTTTCAACGTAGGAGTATTTCATTTCCGTATCATTTAAGTTTCGACTTAAATAATATATAGGACATTCAATTCCATTGTCTTCTTGAACTAAAACCATTGCTATGGTTGTATCTGCTGCAGCCAGATATAGGTTAAAGTATTTTTGGTAATCAGGAGCATACATTAATGACGCTTGTATTAGAGATTGCTTTAAAGCATCAAAGGAAGCCTACGCAACCTGATCCCAAACGGAGGGTACTTATTTTTTAAATAGACAAGTATAACCTTTAGCTAGTTCGGCGTAATTTGGAACGGACCTCCTAAGGAAGTTTGCTTTCCCTTGGAGTTTCTGAATATGAAGCAAGTTTGAAGGTGGAGGCAAATCGATGATTGCCTGAACCTTGCATGGGTTGAGACAAATCCCATCCTTTGAGACCACAAAGCCAAGTAAACGACCAGAACTGACAAAAAAACGCATTTGTGTGGATTGAGTTGTATCTTGTAGTGTCGGCAACGTAGAAATATCGCTCTCAAATGGTGCGGATGATCGGTCCGCTTTCGTGAATGAGCTGGGAGATCATCGAGATATGGTTGAATGATATTTTGATGTCATGGAAAGCATAGTTCATTTCTCTCCGCAAAGTTGTCACTGCATTCTTCAAACCAAAGGGTAGCTTACAATATGTGAATGTACCCCACGGACAAATGAATACAGTCTTTGACTGGTCCTGTGGGCGGATATTTGATTATACCCAGAAAATCCATCCATAAATGAAAAGATTTCGCATCTAGCGCATTCATCAATTATCTGGTCAATAAAGGGTGTAGGGTAGTTGTCTTTCAGACAAGCTTGATTTACATCCCTGTAATCGACACACACTCTAATCGTTCCTTGTTTTTTCATCACACGAACAATATTTGATACCCAATCAATCAGAGGAATGGGGTAAATGAAACCAGCATGGAGGAGTTTTCAACTTCTGCCTTGATGGCAACGACTTTCTTGGGGTGCACTTGCTGTAGCCGTTGTCGTACTGCTTTGACATCTGAATACATCTTAATTTTGTGTTCAGCTATGCTCGAGTCAATACCTGGCATTTCATCATATGACCAAGCAAAGACATCTCTAAACTCGCGAAAGAGAGTGCTATCTATTTCCAGTTCTGAAGAAGAACAAGATTTTCCAACATGAATATTCTCTACAACATTTGTTTTGGTTGAGATATTTATGGGAGTAGTCTCTTCGATATTGGATACGTTTCTCTCGGAATCCACTATATTTACAGTATTTTCCAGAAAGTCAAATACTGAAGGATGGTATAGGTTACCAGAATTATCTTCTTTCCAGTTCAGAAGATGGGAACGATGGTGGTAATCTTCCCATGGTGCCTCGTCAATCATCATCGATTGAATGATTCCTTCGTCTGTAGAGTGTATTTGTGACCAAGGATCTAAAGGGGTGCCATATCCCTTAGACCTATCTATCCAAATGCTTGATGAGCATTGATGCGGGTTTGCCTCCCATGCTGAAAACATTGATTGCTATAATATTTCTAGTGGGGTTAGAGGCAAAACTTGCAGATGATCCTTTTTAACATCATTTTTTGACATCTTTTGAATGGAAGATATCATATTGCAGGTTCCTACATTAGCCACTTCTGCCAAATTTGTTGGAGGCGGTAGGGTAAAAGTTTCCATTAATCTAGGTCTTTTAGCAAGCCTACTCCGATATTGTGAAACGTGCTAGGGCTTCCATGGATCATTGGAATGCTTCCCGTAACTTGCAAACTCTTGGGGAAAAAAGTTTGTTCGTCGATGATTGTAACTCCTCCTTGGGAAGGAAATGCAATTTTCCTAAAGTAGGTTGACACAACGGCTGCCATGGCGTATATCCAGGGCCTTCCCAGTAGGATGTTGTAATCGAGGTTTCTGTCGATGACTTCAACATCGATTTCTACTATTTTTCCCCCCAGTTCGACTTGCAAGTTAATTAATATTCCATACGGGGTGTATGTTCGTCCATCAAATGATTTTAATGTCATGGACGACTCCGACAAGGATGGAGACCCTAGTGTTTTCTAGTAACTCATCGACATGATACATGTGGATGCCCCCTCATCAATAATTGTTCTATGAACAGTCTTGTTGAGGGCTTCCACTTGAATGAGGAAAGCTAGTTGAGCTGGTAACTGAGGGTCGTATCCTTTGTGGTTAAAAGATACAAGATTGGAATCCGTTGGGTCAATCCCACCTATTGCTGATAATAAAGCCTGCTTTTGGGAGGGGCAATTTTGCAGTACCTCTCAAGAGTCGACATTGTGAATGGTGATTGGGCTAAATCCTCCACTATATTATAATGTTGTGCTGCTCGGGCACGAGGATTAAACGTCGATTTGTGTACTACTCCCTTTGGCAGTTTTATTGTTAATTCAGGAATGATGGGTGGCACAAATTCGGTTGAAGTTGTTGTTGAACTACTAGGTTGATCATTATCCTTGTTGTTCAACATCTGTGGATTCTTGTAATCTTTACTCCTTGTCGATATGAGAGCGTCATTCAGTTGCTTTGAAACTGACAACATTAGCACTTGGGATGGGGAAGCATTTCCACTAGCAACTAGATTTTTTCCTAGGTTTGGAAACAGATCAGTCAATACAGCCGAGGTTTTTGAACTTTTGAATTATTTTTTAAGTTCTTCTTTATATGGACACTCATTGGTCCAGTGGTCCTCGTCACATATATGACATGGAGTTTTTGGTCTCCTATTCCCAGAAGGGTTTGCAGAATATTTTTTAGGAGGTGAGTCCTCCTGGTTTTTCTTCTTCCCTTGTTTTTTCTTCTTGCCTCCTGGTTGCTTGGGTTCTTTGCCTTTGTCTGTCGACACGACATTTACTTCCGAGGCTAGAAGTTCTTCATTTGCATTTTGACTCAAAACCGTGCGGGCCTTTTTTGATGTAGCACTTTATGGTTTTAGTGCTTGTCGTACCTATCACGCCATCACCGAAATGAGAGTCTTTGTTTGATTTAGGAGGCGGAGGAATAGAAATTCTGGTCTAGGAGCATCAGGGATTTTATCATAGATCATCCCAGATTGAGTATAGATCAAGTCTAGATATTGTGCACGAGCAATAACTTTCTCTTCAGTGATGACTCCCCCCTTTGCCACATCTTCTATAATAGCAGGTAACAGAGACTTAATAAACCATTCAGCCAATAGCTGATCAGGAACATACATTTTTACCATTCTACGACGTCATCGCCATTCATGAATATGATCGGATATGTGAGTGGACGTCATTTGTTTGAAATTGGTAAGTAGCTCAGTTCCTGTTTCGTACCTTATAAGTAACTGAAAATGGGTTGAAAAGGTTGTGGATAGGGTACTGAAGTTATCAAACAAAGCTCTAGGCAATTCAATATACCACTTTGTTGCCAGACCAGTTAGCATTCGCTGAAAGAGGCGAAGCCTGATTGAATCATCATTGAGAGTGTTTGATGAACACCATAGATGAAAGGTCATCACATGATTCGATGGGTCTTCCCCCGGATTTCCATTAAATTTAGGAACATCATAGGGAAGTTTATGTGGAATCGTCGGCCACCAAGGGGCATAGGCAATTGGATCGTTTGTTAGTCGACTTAGATTTGGTAACTCTAAAGTTGCCACAAAAGGAAACTGTTGATTCGTGGTTGGTTGAGCATACCCCAGATAAGATGGGATTGTTTGAGCAGTTGGTCTTTGCATACCAGCATAATGCATTTGATGTTGGTAACTTTCGTAAGGTTGATGGGCATAACCATTATGATATGGTTGATATGGCTGCCCATTACTTGCAAAGATTTGTTGCTCGTATCCTTGGTAAGATTGTTGGAATTGCGGTTGTTGGTATTGCACCAGCCATGGTTGTAAAGCCATGGGATGTTGTCCAGTACTGACTGTTTGACCAAGATGGGGGTTGGAATTCCCCGTTTGAACATGTGCCATACCACCAGTTGGTGATTGTGGTTGTGTCGTAGGTACCAGAGATTGTTGCATCACAACCTGCAAAACTTGAGGTTGGCATACAACTGGTAATGCTTGTACTTGCGATATTGCCATAATAGCCAGCGTAGTGGATATATTTGTCATAAGTAAACTTTGTTTCATTGAGCATACAACTCTTGGTTGTTGAGGCAGGATTGGCACCCAAGTGCCGGTCGTGATTCCAGCATAACCCAAATTTTGTTGTGAACTCACGCATGGTTGTCCTTTTGAGGAAGGCAATGAAAGGGTATACAACCCTCCATACGATGGTAATGCAGTACTCAAAGGAATGATTTGCCTTTGGGAACCGGTTTTCCCAAATTGACCTTGCGAACGATCAATTTGTTGAGACTCAACGTAAAAGATTTGAGATATAATTCCGGATGAACAAATGGGAACAGTCATACTATCAAAATAGCCCCCAGATGGACTCCATCCAGCGACTGAGAGCTAGTTGGGACAGATGGCATGCCAACGAACATTGTCGTAGTAGCATAAGGAGCTTCTGCTGCTGCTGTGTTGGGTAATAGAGTCCTCGATGTCGACGGTTGTTCAGACATATTAAGCCTATCCAAAAGATTCCTTAGCGATTCTTCAGGAACGTCTGATGGCGGGTGAATATCTTCTAATGAAGAAGGATACAGGGCGATCCTAGCTCCAAGTTGCGTTGGAGCATTAGATGGAGGATATTCCACAATCTCTTCTATGGCAATCAATCCAGGAGGAAGAGGCAGACCATCAGGTCTGTAAAATATTTCTGGTGCCGAAGAAGATATAAGTTCCACAGCAATAGACAGTTGGGGAGTAACACCTTCTGAATTAGTTGTAGATGGAACCGGTTCAGGAATAGAAGTGTTTACCATCACACTAGGATCAGTTGTAATGTCCTTTTGTTGTTGCAGAATTTCTTTTGTAAAGGCAGGGATACCAGAAATGTTCGGAGTAACCGGAGTCTTTGAGGATGTTGGAGTGCTTGCTCCAACCAACCTAGGGGACTTTGATCTGGTCAAACGAGTTCACTTCATCCGGAATGGCTTCACTTCCGGAGTCAATGACGGTTGACTCGTAAGTTTCCACAAACAACAGGGTTTTGATTGACTTTCTTCCACGATTGTGGATTACTTGATCAACTCAAAATAAAAGGGAAAAATGTTTTTAAAATTAAATGAATTTTAGACGCTTTGACACAACTCGTTTTCTCAATTTTAAAGAGTCCAGAAAAAACAAAAGATGACTCTAGTCGCCTTCGATTTTTATTGAGCCTGAAGTGATAAGTGCTCAGAGGACCTTTTCCTTTAAGGAGTCTGAAAAGGAGCAAAATGGACTTCTCTAGAGATCTAGGCAGAGGGGATTACCAAACCAATCACAAAACTGCAGAATAATTTTTACGGTACAGCAGTCAATCTTCCCGAATGCTGTGTTCAGTGCATTGCGATCGATAGGGTGGCAAACACGGCTTCCTAAGGATAAAGGATGCAACCTATTGTGGTCTCCCAAAATATACTCGACGGTACGTGGGAGCACAAGTCCGTACTAGCACTTGACGTCTCAGAGTGGAGGAATCACCCAACCAACAATGAAAACAACAGTTACCAGGTTTTATGACACCAGAATACGTCTCTAGCCTAGACCTCTAGATGTTGTGCATTAGGTTCCAAAGCATTGTTAGATTCATTAAATTTATTTTAAGTTGATCTTGCTTAAAAATTTGCCTTTCAGGTTC
>APFE031056328.1:156366-194143 GCA_000404065.3 Pinus taeda | reverse complement strand
CCCCCATTTTGAACTGGGGTCCAATGTGGCGGTACTTTTGAATATAGAAGATAATCAGGCTCCACACCCAACATACAGGAACGACAGAGTGCGGATGGAGAAGATTTTGCTAATGCAATGAGGGATTTACATGAACAGGTGAAAGCAAAATTACAGGACAGCAACTCAAAATATAAGGAACATGCAGATCTAAGATGAAGAGAAGTTCATTTTGAGGTAGGGGACGAAGTTCTAGTACACCTGCGTAAGGAACGCTTCCCTAAGGGTACGTACAATAAACTGAAGTACAAGAAGATAGGGCCTTGTAAGATTTTGCGAAAGTTTTCAGCGAATGCCTACGAAATACAACTACCACCTGGAGTAGGCATATCACCTATCTTCAATGTGGCAGATCTGTTTCCGTATACAGGCGATCTGTTGGAGGAAAAGAAGGATGAACCCGGGCAATCCACGCGGAACACCCAGGAAGACGGAGAAACTTGGAAAAGACAAATGCCTTATGTCCAACCTCCAGAGATCGAAGGCATCCTCGAAACTCAGGTAGTTAGGTGTACTCGACGGAAAAATTATTTTCAGTACCTGGTTAAGTGGAAGAACCGTCCGATTGAGGACAGCTCATGGCTTGACGCCAGGCAGATTGAACGAACAGGAACATCGGTAGAGGAGCTCATGAACCAGAGTCATGATCTCTTTTCACCCCGGGAGCCTGATGCAGGAGCATCCAGCTCACCGTAATTGGGTAGAAAGAATACCAACCAGGTTCAAAAGCTAGTGATCGATTGGACTGTTAAATTCTTATGGAAATAATTTTTCTTTTATTTTATTTTACAAGTCAGTAAATTTAGACATCTCTTTTTATTTTCAGTTAGGATTACTGTGGCTCAATTGTTAGTTAGGGAGTAGTCCATGTAATTAGGGAAATAAGAGCCAACTGTTCCTACAAGTCTTGGAATACCAAATGAATATAGTTATTAACGAAAGTAGGAATTTTGTAACCATATTCTGTATCAGTTGGATTAACTGTAAACACCAACTGAAAAACAGAGAACTATAAAGACAAATCAAATGTAATAGAATGGGGTTCAATTGAGTTGAGTAGAGTTGAGTTAATTAAGAAGAAAAAGAAATAGAAACACGCAGAGCATTCAAAACAGAAAGCCATTGTCCATCTATACCATCTGTACAAGTGATTACTTAAGTACATTTACGTTTTTACTATCTGTTAAATTGTTGTACAAATAATATTCATTAATTTGTTATTGCAACTATGCAAACATGAGTCGCAGTCAAATATTAAGCAAGCAGACGAAGTCACAGTGATTCACAATTACAAAACCAACAGTCATCGGTTCATTCTCGCAGGCGGTTGAACAAGAGTTCCAGTATACCACATTCAGACAATGAAGGTAGGGGATTTGCATATGAACATTCACAATCTTTCCAGCGTTCGAGACCAATTAACAATCCAGAACCCAAATGCGCAGAGGTAACTAAAATTATACATTCTCTTTTATATTCAAAGTTTCATTTAAATCATCGAAGGACCGAATTTACAAAACTATTGGTAGAGCCAAACAACATTACGGAAGGCAAAGTCCATCAATACATAAACAGAGCCGAGTACAACTGATAGTCGAAAAAACTTGTAAATTAGAAAAACCCAGAATCAGGGTTTGAACAAAAACAAACGACCAGTGGTTCCAAACTCTTATACATTTCATATAGGAGCAATGAAACACAAATACAGTCGAATAAATGCACACAGTGACCAAGGAACTAGACCAGGAAATGGGTCTTTGATAGTAATCGAGACTGCAGCCAAATATTGGGGTTTCAAGGCCTACCCAGAAAGAGAACGACCGAACAACTAAGCGCTGGAAGATAGGCCGCCCAGGTCACCAACAGAGACCTGCAAAGACACGAATGCATGTGCATTAGAACGTACAGTGTGAAGAAAACTCAAGGGAAATAAGAATACCTCTAGGAAGCTAAAAACCCAAAGGGATTTACCTGGAAAGCGCAGCCGAATACAATTGCATGACAACCTGAACGAGACCGAGAGACTGTCGACCAAAGGAACGAATTGGGTTAGTTCCTCGACGAGAGGGTAAGTCATATTGAAGCAGGCACGAGAGAAGTTACCTTTTTCCAAACAGGAGACGTGTGCTGAGAAGTCCTGTTCTTGCAAGCCAATACAGTGCCGCACGGTGAGAAAGCCGAATAACCACAAGCAAACAATACCCAAATAGGATTCGAACCAGAGACATCAAAGAACCAGAAGAAGTACATACAGATACAGTGACTGCCATTGACAGCTACGAAGGAACTCGAGCAAGAATCATAATATATATACAGACAACAGGTATAATAACCATAACCAGAGACAAGAAATATACTCAGGAACCCACGCATGCAAGGGAAAGAGAAATAGCAAAACCACTTACCGAAGTCAAGCCACAGAACCAGGCCGAGTAGCCTTCACAACCAAAAAAACCGTTGCCATTAAACGTATAAACAGATTAACCAGAGGCGGATTCAAGTTCTCAGATAGCACCAGGAGCCGAACATACCCACAGCTTAACGCACACAGTATTCTGTTGCAGAGACCAATAAACCCTCGGCTATACCAGAATACCTCAGAGCAAAAATCACCAAAGAACAATCGAGAGAATGCCGTGAAGAGCTAGGGTTAAGGCGCGTAAGGTGGACGGGAGCCATTTTGAGGCAGCGTACAGACATTTACTCCCCGCATTAAATTTATCCAGCTACCAACTTCTCAAAACCCCGCAGACAGAGATATTTGTTTGCCACGTAATCCTTCCAAATCACACATAAAAAGTGCAAAGTGCGTGCCAAGTGGGCTGGGTCCCATCAAAGTGTCCCCAATTCTATTGCTGGAACTCTTCTGAAACTAGCAAGAAGTTGAAGTCTTTTGCTAGAGGAAGTGTCCCAAATTGTTTGAAGAGGCATTACCAACTGAAGGCATGCTCAGGGGCATCTTTGTCTCTAGCTACAACTCTGAAACTGGTGTGGCAGGTTGTGGCCTAGGCTCGCTTGATGTGACTTTGAAGCTTGTAGATGACCATCATTTCCCCCTTATCAGATACAAAGTGAGATGATGGAGAAAACTCAACTGCAAGACTGTTCAATACTCTTGAACAAGTTTTGACATGTGACTGAAATATCTTCTTGGCTGTTGATGCCCATTGCTAAGAAGCGATCCATCCAAGATGAATCTTTGTTCTTGCAAGAGGTTTGTTTCTGAAGCATCTGTTTGAAGAATGACTGGTTTTATGATAGTGCTTACATGGATGGAGATCAAAACTATGATCTTTCAGATGGCCAACTCGATCACAGTGTTGGCATTTCACAATTTGTTGTGGCTGCTGTTGCTGTGGAAGAGGGGCAGAATCTGGAACAGCTGGAGGTGAACTGTCATGAGGAGCAGGTGAAGATGAACCATCCTGAAGAAATCTAGCACTTTGAAATTGGATTGGTTTGGAGTAGTCTGGAATATAAAAGGACACATCCTTGTCATATCTAAGACCAGTTTTGTGCTTGTTGTGGACAAGCTCTTCCCAAGGTCTGATGACTAACTTGGGAAGTGCAGATTGAATTTCTGCATCTTCATGTACAATTGTTGTTTTATTGGGTATTGGATCTGAATCAATTGTAATGTTATTGTCTTGCTGTTTATGGGAGTCAGTTTCATTGTTCTGAATAGAAACAGGTTCAGAATGATGAATCCATTGTTGTAATTCTGCTTGTTGTAGTTGAGATTCAAGCTGCAAAAAATCAATCTGTTCTTGTGCATATTATAGACATGTCTGAATTTCAAAGAGAGAGTCTTTGTTGATTTTGACTATGTTTTCGACACTAGAATGTATTAGTGTATTTAGTAACTCTAATACTCCATAAAGTCTTCCCATTTTGTCAACAAATCAAACTGTTAAATACACTTATTTTAACTTATTTTCAAAGATATTAGAAGTTGCTCCAATTTCGATTTGCACCAAGTTTTCACTGAATGGTGAAATCATACAGCTTTTGGAATAAGGTGATAGCTTCTATATACTTTAATACTCTACAGGAACTTCAACACTGAACACAAAAACCATAATGAGTTTTAAATACAATGCCACAACTGGGGCAACAACAACTGCAAGCTTGCTTGGATCCTTCAAATACTCCTTCACTTTCTCGGCCAGTGGAAAAGAATAGTTAAGTTCAATAGCGACTGCTAATACATTCTTGTAACCATTGGTGATATTATGTGGAACAACTGCAATTGTGGGATAACTGATCGCCAGAGAAAGAGTTGTCACACTAGAAATACCATGTTAAAACAAATAAGCTTTCAATAGTCTCTAATCTCTAAATAGTGAGATATATATGTTGAATTGATGAGTGTTGGATAAAGATATTGAAGAAACCAACCATCTCTAAGATGATGAGAAGTCGATATAACATTCTATAATAACTTCTAGTACATCAATCTGCTGAAGCTCAATCCAATATTTCATTCTCTAACAACAATGTTGGTATGCACTGGGAGCAATTAATGACAAATGTCTTTGCAATTAAAATCTGGGAAGGTGAAAAGGAATGAAACATATTTCTGGTGATTATGGGGGAGACATCTCTCCCAAACTGCTCCTTGATCTTCTAAGCTTGGCCTTCACGACGATGGCTAATGACAAATGTCTTTGCAAGTATTCATGGTCTTCCTTTTCCTTTTTTTTTTTAATCCATAGTGATTCAACTTATGACCAGAGGAAAAACACAACATATATAAACAAAATATTATACCAGTAGTTAAACGTACAGGATGAAAAGACTAATGCATACTTAGGAATTTAATGCACCAGTCTCTACGTCGATTCTTCAACTGATTCAAACTTTTCAATGCACCATATTGCAATGTAACGCCTCAACGTAGTAGAAATATGACCAGAATTAATGCCTTTTCAATGCTTGATGTAGAGCAGTAATACACAAACATGATGTTGTTCCCTCCATCGCATACGACCCATGCACTCCAACCATTCCAAGCTCATAACACCAAGAGTCATGACATGGTTAAGATTTCCACCATATACTCAATGCACATTCTTTTCAACGCTTCAAAAACCAGTTCTCGCAATGGACATTCAACGCAATTCATCTTGTTTTAAATGCATAAAATCTTAAAATGACAATGTAGATCCTCGCTTCTCTTTTGTGGCTTAACACAAAGCCCTTAGAGACAAGTCTCAAAAAATCAACAGAAAATAGGTTGATATTTTTCTATTTACTGGACTGTGTATGCACAACCAAAATCTTTGTGCAATAAGATTTGACCCACAACAATTGGTTGCTCATTGTGTAGCATTTGGGATGCTATATCCACCCTCTAGCCATCATAAAGATTGAAATCATTGTTTCAACAACATACTCCATTCAACGCCCAATATTACACTTGTTTCAATGCACATATAATATTCAATTGGAAGAGCAGTTGAGTCAAATGAAGATGAATCAATGCCACTTTTAATTCTCAATGTTCAATTTAATATATACCATTCCAAATATTGCATACAACAAGAAATCTCAAAATGTTTAGTGCAAAACATTTTTTTTTTTTACCAGCAAAACTAAATTTTGAATCAAATGAGTACATTCAGTGCTTTCTCCACATTATGTCAATCTTGGACAACCTTTGTGTGCATTCCTTCAAATGCATCTTTCCGTTCCTTAGATAGAATTTTGATGATCCAACAATCTAATTGCAACAAAGGATGTAACGTTTGGTCTTGCGTAGATCTTTCATGGTTCCCCACAGCGTATCAATTGGAGCAGTAACGCAGTGTGGAGGGCCGAGGGTTGAGCATTGAGATACAGTAAGAAATCTTCAAGTCTCCCAAAACAAGGTTGCAGGAAATACATCACCAAGAATTAGCTACAATGGGTTGCAAATTCAGTGTGGAGGAGAAATTTTCATGAGTCAACTGGCATCAACCATAGTCATACACATTCGTGGAAAGAATCTAGGAACCTTAATATAAACTGTGAAACCCATACACATAGACTTATGAATCGGGAACCTCATATCCCAAGTGTGATGGGAACAATGGAGCAACCACAACCATATATTCCAGGAATACATTTCTCAATCATGTAATGAGTGCGATTATGCTAGGTCTTGGCAGAGAAGAGTGGTTGCAAGCATTGCCTCTGGCATTAGTAGCAGGATTTGTTAAAACTGACAAATAATTCCAGAGGAAGGAGGAAACTTCTGGAACTAAAGTTACATTTGTTTTGGTTGATGGATGGGCGAAACAAAATACTTCGATGCCAAGGTATGAGGGGTGTATGGACGTAGAGCGAAGGGGCGTTTAAACACAAGCATAACAGCAGCGTTCACAAGCGTTTAGACAACGAACAGTGGTATATAACCGAACACTGAGGGAGCCATTCATTCATGTGCAGAGAATCACCATTGTTCAGAGTCAAGAATTTGTGCTAGTAGAAGGCTGATGTGTCAGGCTGCAGAAATGCAGAACATGGGCAGAATAGGCAGGAGTGCAGGTGCGTTTTTTTTTCTATTTGAGACAGTGGATAGAGAACCCAGCACAAATCTAGCTAAGAGAGGTCAGCCAGACCGTTTGCAGCATGCACATAATAATGACAGTTCTATCCGCAGGAATGCAGAACTGGCATACACAAAGAGGCCACAACTAGTGGCTCAAATTTGAGCAGGGCAGAAATTCACTTGCAGCTCTGATACCATGTTAAACACACACATGGTAGAAAGAGTATGAAAGATAAAACATGAGAGCACATTTTTTATTAACAAATGATATACATTTATAGTACATGGTTTGACCATTGGGTTCCACATCCCAAGGTCTCTTGGACTTCCTTAGTCTATTTCGCTTCCACACTAACCCATAGAGGATTAGGTTTCCAATAGTTTTTTTTAATTACATTTTTTTATTAACAAATGATATACATTTATAGTACATGGTTTGACCATTGGCTTCCATATCCCAAGGTCTCTTGGACTTCCTTAGTCTATTCCGCTTCCACACTAACCCATAGAGGATTAGGTGTCCAACAGTTTTTTTAATTAATTAATTTTAGACAAATGATATAGTTTGTGATGTTGGCGCGGTGGTTGGCAAAATTGATTTGAATTCTCCATTGCTCGATGGAGCTCCAATAACCTTGGTCGAGCTACTCTTAAACTCTCGGTCGAGATCCCATGGTCTGTGCAAATGGCGTGCACACCGAGTGAGCAGTATATATAAAAAAAGGGCTCAATCGAGCTACCTTTTTATCACCCAAGGAGCTCGATTAAGCACTTAAAAAAAGGCTCAATCAAGCGCTTAAATGATCAAGCCATTGATTTCTCCACCCCAAATGCACCCTCTTTCTCCAAAAAGTGTAACCCAACTCCATGCTTTCGCCCAAATATTTTACAAAAAGATGTGTCCTCTCGCTCCAGTGCCAGGAACTCCTTTTGGAGGCTTTTAGAATCAATTTTGGTTGAGCTAAGGTTTATGCCCCTGAAACAATACACTACCCCATCTAAATATGAACGTATAACTTCTTACAAAGAATACATGTTCTTAACCATTAGATCCACTCAAAATTTACTTGTAAACAAAATTGTTCCCAAATTAGTGTGATTAAGATATTGTTTCAACTATTTGATTATGCAATCAAAATAGTTTCTCTATCTTAAAATAACATTCTTATATTTATGTGTATCATTATTTGATTAATCAATTGAAAATTTACTTATGAATTTCTCATTTTAATTTTAAAAATTCATTTTAATTTTAATTTTAGTAAAACTATTATAGAAAATTTTTTCATATTCATAATCTTACATGTTCTAAAAATAAAACAAACCATTTAATATTTTCTTTCAAAATTTCCAAAAAACATAATCTATAGATTATAATATTCTTCAACGTAAAACAGAACAATTTAATATTTTATTTTCAAAATTCCCAAAAATACATAATTTTTTTTTTTTTTTTTTTTTTTAAAAACAACATTAAAATTACTAAAACAGCCTATACAAACTGATTTTCTAACTTATATATATTAATAATATATATATAATATATATAATTATATAAATATATAATGAATAATTATCTTTAATGTATTGTATCATTTAATTTGTATGGGCGGTTATTAATGTTGTTAGAAAAAAGCTATGAAATTCCATATTATAAGTTATATATACATCATAGATAAAATAAAGATTTTATATATATAAAAAAAAAGCATTTACATAATTTATATATTTTTTCTAATTATGTAAATGGATCTTGGAAAAATGGAGAAGTATAAAAGAGAAAGGTTTAAATATGAATGAGAAACTATGGACATGGCCCATTATTGGAGGAGGGATTCTTGTGGAAGGAGGAGAAGGGTTGGGAATATGTAAGAGACAAGTTATCTAGTGTCCTAGTGAGTTTATATTCATCAATGGCCTCATGTTATATTTAAATGAGTTTAGTTATCACATTAAACTAATGAGTTTAGTTATCACATTAAACTGAAATGATGAATATGAAGTGTGTTATATTGGATTTTCATTTGAGTCATGAAATATAGTTAAAGTGTTTTGTTCACTCCTATGAAGTATGCATGCATGACACCTAATAATGATACAGTGCATGTTTTTATGTGAGGGACTACCATTTTGAAGCTTGGACCCTAACCTTAGTTTAGATTTGTGACCTTTTAATGATATATAGCACTTATTAGCATCAATAGATTCTCACTTTCCCTTCGTCTCTGCCTTTAGTCAATAGTTTATTTCATTGACTATTGTGACACTGATTTGGAGGCATCTTTGAGGGTACATATCTCCAATTGGGTCCATAATCAATAAGATGCCGTGTTTCAAGTCCATATTAGCGCATATTCGTTTCAACTTTGCTTTTTTTTTTTTTTTTTAATAAGTGAAACTATGTTAACTCTACTCCGCAAAATGCATACCATTGGTTTATAGAAAGAGTATCACATATGTGTTCCAAGTCATGTAATATAAAGGAAATTCGGTCCTAAAACCCATATATCATAATTCTAATAAACTTGTAGTATTGAATTAAAAAATATGGTAAAATTGTTCACTACAATGTATTTCTTTTTTTCGTGAGTCTGTGCTTCCTAAAATCATAGGAACTTAGTATACCGGACTTGCAAGGGGTTGGTTATGCTCTTGGTGTTATAGTGGCAGCTATGAAGTTTGATCTTGGGTCTCCCATAGATTAGGCCTGATTCATCATGTGGGTGTATATATATATATATATATATTATAATATATACTATATATATTTAATAAAATTAAATTGAATAAAAAGAATAATGTAAATATTTTAACTCTATTAATAAAATAAATAAGTTTATTCTCTTCAATCTAGATTGCCAAGAGAATGTTTATAGATGTCTTGTTTCTTCCCTGTAAACAGTTTTGACTATGTCAAACATATATAAATTAAATAAAATAAATTAAATAGAAGAAAAATGTAAAGTATATAAACATTTTAAACTCTGTCAATATAAGATAAAAATAACTCTATGTTAAAATAAATATGATTTGGTTTAAGTTATTTCTGGTTTTTGAGCTCCACATTTATGAGAACTCATGTGAAATATAGCCTATTAAATGGGTGAATTAAACCAACTAGATCCTCTCAACATTTTGACTAACTCAAGCTACATAAAAATTAACGTGAAAACATTTATATTTCTATTTTTTCTAATTTCCAAATCCTAATTATTATTATTTCCATATAATTATTTTCATTTAATCAAGTTCTTAATCATTATTATGTAAATAATAATGATTATGTAAAGCAGAGTATTATTTCAGTTGTCATTGAGATGAGCTATTATGTTGTCAAGGACTTCGTTTCTTATGTTTCTTTATCAACAAGAGTTTATGTTGCTGTAATGTTTAAAATTTGGAAATTTTTAAAATGAAAGTAGTGGTGAATGTTTAATACACTTTTTTTTATTTAATGTATATAGATGTTTATATTTGAATGTGTATATAGAAAATAAAAAATAAATTTAAAATAGAATATTATGAAAAATAAGAAATTGTCATTAACTTTTACTAACATGTAATAAATTATAAGGAGAGTTTCAGCGTAATCACATAAGAAATTTTTTTTTTTTTTTTTTTTTTTGCCCAAACACGTTTCCGAACACAACCATGTGGTTCAATCGTCCAGGACAAGAATGAAGAACAGATCCAGATCAGCGTGTTTAAATAGTCCAAGCATAGACTCCAAGCGGCTACAAGACAATCTAACGGCTACTTTTCCCACAAACCCCAACAAACTTCCTCTCACTATTTTAATCTATTAAAATATTTATTATATTCATTTATTTAATTTTAAAGATGTTAACCCCATTATGTTAAAAATATATGTCAATATTTATTTATTATTAATTCAATTAAATCATTAATTATAATTTAATTATTATAGCCTAATTTACTAAAATACCCTATTAATAAATATAATTTTTTGACTAATTTAGACCTTTCCTATAATTAATACGTATAACCTTATCCTACCAATGTTATTTAGAAGTGTTTTATATATATTAAGTAAATTAATTATTTACTATTTTCAAATATTAATTAATAGGGTATTAAGTAATTAGGTATAATAAGTTAAATTATAAATATATAGATTTATGAATTAATAATTTATATAAAATATTGACATATATTTTTATATATAATGGGGTAACATTTTAAATTAAATAAATGAATATAATAATATTTTAATATATTAAATTAGTGAGAGGAAGTTTGATTGGGGGTTTGTGTGGAAAAGTAGCCGTTAGATTGTTGTAGTTGTTGGAGTCTCTGCTTGGACTATTTAACACGCTGATCTGGATCTGTTTCTTCATCTTGTCCTGACGATGAACCACATTGGTTGGTTCGAAACGTGTCGACCAAAAAATAAAATAAAATTCTAATGTGCTTTACGCTGAAGCTCTCCTTATAACTATGACAAATCACAGAAGTCTCAATTCTACAACATGTAATAACTCAATGTTATTGAGAATTTTTACGGTAGAAAAATATAGTTTAAAAAATTAACAAATTAATTTAGAAAATAATAAAATTGTTTATAAAATTTAAAATACAATGTTCAAATTTCAAAATTTCAAATATCTTAGAGATTTTTTAATAATAACAACTCCATTTTCAACATCAAAAAAACTTTTGAAATTTATAACTAGGAAAAAAACATAAAAATAATAAAAACTACGGTCGCCTAATCATAATGATGATTGCTGCGGTTGGAAATGAGTCATTTATGATAAAAGAGAATATCGTACTTACAGATGTACAATCATCATTTTCCTATCCCATCGATGTACTCGTCGTTTAACTAATCATTTCTCGTTGTTCCCGAATTCCACGCTCAAAGGTTGTGGTACAATTACCATTATATTTTTATTTTCTTGCGGCTGTGAACTAGTAATTTTCTATTTATTTATTATTATTATTTTTAATTTGGTTAAAAATTTATTTGATGCCATATTTATATAGAGTTGTTAAGGATATTGTTTAATGGCTAAAAATGACCAGATTTATATGGAGTGGACTATGGCTATGAAGGAATTGCTTGGATGGTTAAAAGTGGCTAGAATCCAGGTAAAAATATTTCAAAAAATTTTGTAGAAGTAGTGTTTGAATCATGTTTTTGATGGTGAAAATGGATTCAGCACTATCAAAAATAGCTTAACAACTATAATTTGGATTTACAAAAATTCTTGCCGGATTTTCTCATAATATGGCCGGAATTTCCATAACTTTCAAGGCCAAGAAACAATCTTATTAAACTACGGCCATTTATATAATTAAAATGTAGAAAATTTGCAAAGTATTAAATCTATTTGTATATTTAAAAATGTATTTTTAACAACAAAATAATTATAATATAATGAAAATATTATATACTTTACTAAAATTTAAAATATAAAAAATTTAAATTAAGTTTTTTTGTTTTTTTACTGGTGTTTTTTTGACATTTTGATCTTATATTTCTAGTCAATTTTATCTTAAACCTTATAATTTTTTAATTAAAATATAAAGTTTCATATATAATCTACACAATCCACTTTTTAATTGTTATTAATTTTCATGTATAATACAATTTTGTCGATTTATATACCTTCTTTTTACCTAATACCTAAAAATTTGATTGGTATAATATACTCACTGCATTTTTAACTATTATTTTCTATCATTTTTTTTTCCAGGAGAAAAAAAGCAAAGCATGATATATTATATTGAGTCAATATAAAGACAAATGTACATATATGTGTTGTCCATATCTAGTCCAAATCACATCAGATATATAAAATTATAACAGTTCAGATTGCTAATGCATGATGACTATATATATATGCAGCTGTAAACATAATAGTCAAAAATGTAATGTTCTTGGACCCTATATGCATATGTAGTGTATACAGGAAGAAACAATACAGTCAAACTCCAGCAGATCCATATATCATAATCCATGATGCCAAGATATTGTCTAAAATGGATGAAACAGGCGAGATTGAATCGTTGAAGATTCGTGAATTCCGCCACTTCCATGCAGTGCAGAGAAAGATGAGAATGAGGAAAGGCGGATTCCGTCTTTGCGGACTCCACCAGATGAGAGCTGCATGAGAAGAGTCAAAAACAGTAAGTGGGAAAACAAAAGTATTTGCCAATACATACCAGACACGTTGAATGGAAGGGCATTGGAAAAACATGTGCAGATTTGTTTCTTCATTTGATTCACACATTGCACATCTGCTAGGTCCATGCCAACATCGCTTCCTTAAGTTGTCCCATGAGAGATTCTTGTTGTGGAAAACCAACGACGCAAAATGGATGTATTTTAGAGGACATCCTGCCTTCCAAAAACAATCGGAAAAATTATTTGTGCACTGGGAATCGGAAAAATTATTTTCTATCTATAATACAATTCTGTCAATTAAATTACATTCTCCTTATTAAATTGTAAAAAATTGATTGATATAATATACTTACTCCATTTTTTTGTTTGTTAATTAAATACAACACTGTTACTTTCTATCTATGATACAATTCTGTCAATTTAACTGCATTCTCCTTACACTGCATTGTGAAAATTATAAATTTGATTTCATGTGATTCACACAATCCATTTTTTAATTACAGGATTCTTAAATCCCGTTCATAATTATGTAAATCTATATACATTTTACTTAACATTTTCACTATTCTTAATTATGTTAAAAATGTACTGCTATATACAATAAAGTTACTATAATATTTAAAAACCAACTTTTAATCTTTTCATTACCTATTTGTTTTAAAAATATTATTTTATTATTACTTTTAGAATTTAAATGATTTTGATTTTATGGTCATTATTATGATCTCTCCAGACTCATTCCTAACTAGCAAAAATAACCCATTTAAACCATACGATGTACGTCATGAATCTCCTCCGATTCGTGTATTGATATTTCACTTACCATTCTCTCAACTATTTTGGGTCAAAGCTACTCACAATTTCCAACCATTCATCATTATTTATATAATTCAAGTGAAATTTATTCTCTCGCTTTTCTTCTTGCCGGGCACTTTTTGTTGTCCCTTCCGTGTGTGCAGTTGTACCGAAAGGCGTGTATTCTATATTCTTGCATTTTTTACCTCAGTTTACTTGGAATCATGTACAATTTTCCATAGGTTATGCTGTTCATTGATTTCATCCATAGTTTATGCTCTTCATTGATTTCATCCAGGCCTGGAATTTGACGAACCACAGAACGAATGTTTGTTTGTTTGTTTTTATCTGAAATGTAAATTTGATATCTACATATTTAAGTTATCTGTAATAAATTTTAATGAGAAATTTAAATAAAAATTAATTTAGAAAGCAGTAGTCTATAAAGCGACTTTTTGAAAGCCTTTCTGTTGGATTTTTCCGGTCAAAATCCGGCAGCAATTCATTGGAATCTCATGTTTGATAGCTAGTTTCTGCACAATCAATGGCTCCCAGGGGTTTTTCAGGGCGCTGAATCCAAATATGCAGTTAAAAAACCATTTTAACTGCTAAAAATCAAAATTTAAGCTCATTTCTTCCGCCGGATTCCGTCACCGGAATCTCCAAAAAGTCGCATTATAGACAACTCCATTTAGAAATAACTCAAATTAAAAATCTGAAGCGTGATTCATTTGCATAGAAGAGGCGGATCTATAAGCTGCGTTTATTCATTCAATATTTCGACGTGGTTAAAAGCTGAATGCACGAACCAAATGATTAATGGCAATAACTCTTCACATGATTGTAAATCATTTACGAGAAACGTGAATATTGTACTTCTTGTTCTCCTCGTTTGTCACAACTCTTACTATGAATATCCCGAATGCATAATTTTTTTTTCTATAATGTTTACTTTCCAACGATTACATGTAAAGTTACATGAAGGGATTAAAGGTTATAATTGACTTGCATTAAAAGGTTTTCTGATATGTCTTGGGGAAGGCGTACTGTATGGATTTTGGAAGTACATAATTTATGATTTTTGATCCCAAGGTTTTAATGTCAACCGCCAAGGTTTGCCATGTGGCTTACCTACAGCGCTTACTTGTCCTTGCGCGCTTACGACTGTGACTGCTATTCACTCCTCTGGTCAGAGATCTGCATCTCGGGATCCTGAGACGAGATCGACAGTGATGGGGGAGCTCTTGTCCATCGAACGATGGAGAGCTAATCCCGCCTTTCAAGGTTAATTCTTTAGGGTTTGACACTCGCGGGGTATACACCTGCCTCCCGAGAGTTCATTTGGCATTTCCGCCGCGGCTTCTACAGGCGTCTCTCGACTTGTCTCTGTTGTTTACACCAAGTCCAAGTCGGAACCCTCTGTTCCTCTGTCGACTGTTCTGATAGAGGTATACCAGCTATTCTTCGTATTACAATTATCTAGTATCATTTGTCCATGGTGATGGCAAAGACACTCTTTTCCCTTCTGCCTGATGCAGGTCTTATGAATGTTCGGGGTTCTCTGCTACCTTGTTCCGTTTCCGAGGCGTTGTTGCAGGTTTCATATATTTTGCTCTACCCAGATTCGTGCCGAGGTATGGCCACTACCGGTGACCTTTATTTTCTTTACACTTATTCGCAGATTATGATTAATGGTTTATGATAACCCAGAATTGCTAACAGGTCTGTTTGGTTTGTTACAGGTTCGTTACATGTTGCCTCGATTGGAAAGTGGTAGCCATTCCTTCCGGCTCGTCGCCTCCACGTGAGTCGATTTGTTTCATGGGTCGTTCGACTCTGCATCTTGGGTGCCGGTTCTAGGGTTGACCCCGCCGTTTGCTGGCAGGTTCCTCTATTTGTTGTTGAAGCCTTCAGTAATTTCTCCGCCGTGGTTTACTGCAAGTTGTTCCCGACCTGGGTTTCTTGTTTCAACTGTTTGGATGTTTGTTAAATCATCATTCGCTGCTCATGGACTTTCATCCATGGGGTTGTAAATATTTTGTGACATTTGACCGTCTTCTAGCTGTTGAACGAGTCACAATGTACAGACTGATATACTAATGTTATGGTTTTGGTTTTTGACATCGAGCTGAACCTACTTCCAAGCTCTTCTAATATATATATATATAACTTTGTATTATGGGCGCATTACCATTTCTTTTCATGGATTTAAGAAGTTCTTCCATCTCTGGAATTTAACTCCAAGCTGGGTTCTGAACCCTTAGATTGTTTTCTATGGGTTCGCCCTCACAGTTTCGGCATAGTTTATTTCATCTAATGAAAGATTTATTTCTCATAATGCTAGTTATAGTTCTGTATAATTGTTCTGCATATTTATACGTATTCGGTTTAATGTATACATGCACGGTTCTTATTTAGGGATTCCTTTACTGCAGGCATCCTTCGTATTTATTCACCAACAGTTTGGTTTTATCTGGGTTTTCCTAATACCTGAGTATTGATTTCCTTATAATGTTTTGAGTTATCGTTCTTTCGATTTGGTTAATAAGTATTTTGGGGAAACCGCCTTAGCGCGCAGTGAATGACAATGATTCACGATTTCTTGCAGCATTTAGTTACTTAATCATGATATTTATGGCATCTCTTCCACAGAGATTTGGAACATAATACCATTCTGTAAAATATAATTCGAGTTTCCTGTAAGAATTATATATCTTAAGGAGTTTACTTAACTTCTTCTTCACGGTTGCATTTCACAAGATAAGGGTTTCCTCCTGTCTTTCTTTTACAGGTCTTCTACTTTGCCTGTTGAGTTATTGAACAGTCTGGAATGATTTCTTATTTAGCTCCGATTGAGGCTGCCTATATTTCTCATAAATGTTTTTACTGTTTATTTGTCGCTTACAGCCTGTTGGTTACCCTCCTATCACTGAGGAGTTACCTCTGGCTAGAGAATAATTAAGGTTATTCTACATTGATTTGGCCCCAATACAATAGTTCCTGAAATACATTCTTTATTTGTTTATATCACTGAATACTGTTAAGTCTTTTGTTTACTTAACTAAATGATACAAACACGATAACTGTACAAAATTCCACAGTCATACTTACCTGTGTAATTTGTCTGTAGGCTTCCACATCTTTCCAGATTTAGGAACAGGAAACTGTCCTTTGCTTGTCAATCCTCCCAACCATGAGACTAATTACTAGAATTATGTCTCCCCCCAAGCTTATTGCCAGACCACTGTCTTCAGCAATTTCTTTAATGCACAACATGTGCCATGTTATCTGGTCCCTACCAGACTTAACATGCTTTTTCTTTCTCCTGTCTGTTCCCCAACAGCGCAGACTTCTCCATCCTTTCTAAGGAAGGAGCAAAAACAGTTAGGGTTTCCCTCCCTTCTTGACAACTGTTTTTTTTTAAAAGAAACATTATCATTAAGAAAATAACTTCCTTGCTCGAAGTTACTGAATGTAGTTTTCTTTCATTCATGCTCAAGTTTCATTACACAAAGTAACAATAATCTTTATCCCAATATTATATATATATATATATATGTTTTTTTTTTTAAGAAAACAGGGAAGTAATTTTATGAATTACCGGGGTCATTACATCTTCCCCCTGAGACTGGACATCGTCCCGATGTCTGCCAGCTTCAAACAGTCCTGGATAATTCCTCATCATTAGCGCTTCATCTTCCCAAGTGGCCTCCTCCGGCCCAAAGTGTTGGCATTGAACCTTAACTTGGGTAATAACTCGTTTCCGCAGCTGCACTTCTCTCTGGTCGAGAATGTTCAGAGGTTCGACCAGGACCTCTCCTTCCGGTTCGACCTGCAGCAAGTAATATTTAAGTTAGTTTTCTTTTCTTTTAAGAAAATAAGCGACTAACTATTACCTTGACAATCCTCATTGTCCTAATAATTCCCACCTGAATCTCTTGCCATCTGATCACATGCCTAGGATCATAGACATATTTTTTTAAAATTGATACATGGAAAACATTGTGAACCCGGATGTGGCTGGGCAGAGCGAGTTGGTATGCTACCGGCCCAACTCTTGCCAGCACTTGGAAGGGTCCACAATATCGGGGTGCTAACTTAGCGCAACCGCTCCATTGTAGTGTACTTCTCTTGGCTTAAATCTTGATGTAAACATGGTCTCCCACCTGATATTCCTTAAACCTTCTTTTCCGATCTGCAAAATTTTTGTCTATCTTGGGCAGCTTTCAGATTAGCTCGTACCCTTTTTACCATGTCTTCCATTTCTTTAAGCATATCAGGTCCCAAACTCAACCTATCCTCTGGTCCACCCCAATTCGAAGGAGTACGACACTTTCACCCATACAAAACTTCAAAAGGACTTAGTTGTGCTGAGGTATGGTACCCATTGTTATATGCGAATTCTACCAAATGTAGATACTCTTCCCATAGCGTAGGTTGTTGCATCACGTAAACCCTTAACATATCTTCGACCACTTGGTTTACCCGCTCCGTCTGCCCATCTGTTTGGGGATGATACGCTGTACTGAAGTTCAGCTGAGTCCCCAATTCAGCAAACAATGTCCTCCAAAAGGCTGAGGTGAATTTCACATCACGATCAGAAATTATTGTTTTCGGAAGTCCATGTAATTTAAATACATTCTGCATAAAGACATGAGCAATCTGCGAAGCCTTGTATGTAGATTGTATAGGTATGAAATGTGCGGATTTACTCAATTTGTCTACTACCACCATTATAGAATCGTTATTTCTTTTTGTCTTAGGCAACCCGGTGATAAAATCCATGGAAATGGTTTCCCTTTTCCATTCTGGAATAGGTAGTGGCTGCAACAGTTCGGCTGGATGTTGATGTTCTGTTTTAATTTGTTGGCATTCCAAACACCGAGCCAAGTACTCAGTCACATCCTTCTTCATTCCTGGCCAGAAATAATTTTTTCGAATTGCAGTAATCATCTTCTGATAGCCTGGATGTTCCGCATAGTGACTAGTGTGAAACTCATCCAAAATCAGATTTTTAATTTGACTTTGGTTGGGTACATATATTCTTCTTTTGTAGTATAGCATACCTGCATTATCCAGTTCAAATTCTTGTTGGTCTGCCTCATTATTAGTCTGCTGTAGTTGCTGCTTTATTTGCTGATATTCAGCATCCTGTTCTGCTGTTTTTTGTACTGTTTCTAAGAGAGTACTTTTCCAACTACTTAGGGAGATTTGGTATAAGCTTTGTACCTTTCGACTTAAGGCATCAACCACTCGGTTTTCCTTTCCTTGCAAATGTTTAATATCAAAGTCAAAGGTGCTTAGGAAGTCTGCCCACCGAGCTTGTCTTGCGTTTAAAGTGGGCTGGCTGAAGTAATTAGCTAGACTATGGTGGTCGATCAACAACAAAAACTTTCTTCCCATAAGGTAGTGCCGCCACATCTTCAAGGCATGTATAACAGCGACCAATTCCAGATCATAAGCAGAGTATTTTTGTTCATGTTCTTTTAACTTTCTTGATTCATAGGCAATCACTTTGCCTTCTTGCATTAATACGCCTCCCAGCCCCTCCTTGCTTGCATCAGTACATACCGCATATTCTTTGTTAGGATCAGCTATACTCAAGATAGGTGCTGTAGTAAGCAATTGTTTTAATTGTTCGAAGCTTCTCTGGCACTCGGGGGTCCATTGGAATGCTCTTCCCTTTTTCTGCAAAGATGTGATGGGGAATGCCACTTTGGAGAAACCTTTCACAAATCGTCTATAATATCTGGCTAAACCCATAAAGGACTGGATATCCGCAACATCCTTTGGTACAGGCCACTCCATTATAGCCTTTATCTTTTCAGGGTCTACAACAATGCCATCCTTGGTGATTACATGGCCTAAATACTGAATTTCCTCCTGGAAAAAGTCACATTTACTAAACTTGGCGTATAGCTGGTGTTCTCGAAGGGTCTGTAGCACCATTCTAAGATGTTCCTGGTGCTCTTTGACCGTACGGGAATATATCAATATGTCGTCGATAAATATCAGCACAAACCGATCCAGGTATTGATGAAAAATACTATTCATTAAACACATGAAAATGGCAGGGGCGTTAGTTAACCCAAAAGGTAATACCACAAACTCATAATGCCCATACCTTGTCCGGAAGGCGGTTTTAGCAATGTCCTCTTCTTTAATCTGGATCTGGTGGTAGCCTGACCGTAAGTCAATCTTAGAGAACACAGTTGCTCCTTTCACTTGATCGAACAGTTTGTCAATCCGTGGTAAGGGATACTTGTTTTTGATGGTCAATTTGTTTAACTGACGGTAATCAATGCACATTTGAAGGGTTCCATCCTTTTTCTTGACAAACAATACTGGGGCTCCCCCAAGGCGACACGCTAGGTCGAATGTAATTTTTATCTAATAATTCTTGCAGTTGCATCTTCAATTCTGTTAACTCAGGCACACTCATTCTGTAAGGTGCTCGTGATACTGGAGCTGCGCCTGGTATCAATTCGATAGTAAAATCTATGTTTCTTTTTGGGGGTAATCCGGGAATTTCCTCCGGAAATACATCTGCAAATTCTCGTATTACAGGAATGTTATCTAAGGTTGCTGCTTTGCCTTTAGAATCTGCAAAACCCACTTGAATAGCATGCATCTGGCACCCAACTCGAATGCATTTCGCCAGCTGGGTCGCGGTTATTGGTCGGATTTGCACTGGTCGCTGGATCCCTTGCATTTCTTTTCTATGTCCATTCTGATCTTTATAATAAATAACCTTAGTTTTGCAATCAACTAACGACCAGTGTCTTTCCAACCAGTCCATACCAATTAGAACATCATATGAACCAAGAGGAAGTACATTCAGATCTGCCACCATTGGTTCTCCAGCTATTGTAAGCGAACAATCCTTAATTTTTGTTGTGACTCGCCTCTTGGCTCCTTTAGCTAGTTGTACTAGCCATGGATTTTTAAATCTAACAGGTTGTAATTTACAGCGCTCTACTATCTTTGGACTCACATAACTTAATGTAGCGCCTGGGTCAATTAAAACAGTTATAGTAAGGTCTGAAATCTTACCTTCAAATTCGACCATGGTGGGTTGATATTCCGCCTGGCGATTGTCCAAAGCTGCGTTAATTCTGGGTATGCTACGTCCAACTTCACCAACAGTTGAGGCTTCATGAATTTGGGACAGTTGTTCTGTTCCCTTCCACTGTGGGCAATTTTTAACATAGTGTGGTCCCCCACAACCCCAGCACTGTACCTGGGGTCTGGCTGTCCCCTCACTGTCCAATCTTGCATGTTGTTCATTGATTTTTGGTTCATTTGTTGTCTTAAACTTGGATGCAGTTCTGGTTACATTTCTGTTATTTGGTCCCTTGCCAATCCCTTTGCCACCACGACTACCTTTATTTAGACCATTTGACTTGAAGCTCTTCCTTTCATTCCATTTCTTGCTAGTAGTCTCTCCTTTTTGCTTGCTTTGTTGATAACAAATTCTGGCTTTACGAATGACTTCGTCCATTGACTTAGGATTATCAAATTCAATCCTTTCTCGCATATATGGGGGCAGGCTGCTAACAAAACGTTTCACTTTTGCTTTTTCTTCCCTTATGTATGGCACATAACGGAGCAAGGAGATGAAGCGGGTAATAAATTCATCCATCGTCTGCTGTCCCAACCGCAGATCATGGAACTCTCGCGCTTTTTCATCATAAAAACGTTCAGTTACATATCTCTCCTTAAAGTACCTTTGGAAATTTTCCCAAGTGATTGTTTGCTCCGTCACCCCCTTCACTATCTTGACTTCCTCCCACCATAAGGTGGCCTTCCCTTGCAGTTGGAAAATAGCCAACCGGGCTTTAAGGTTATGGTTGTACTCGTACAGTTGAAAATATTTATTCATATTAATCAACCATGCTTCCGCCGCTTCTTCCTGTTCTCCGTCAAAATGTGGTGGCTTAATCTTGTGGAATTCTCCTTATAACTCCATCCTTTGTCTCTTTGAGGTTTGCTGCTCCAATGCGTTATCAGAACGCTCCTCTTGTTCTTCAGATCTCTTAGGTGGTACAGGATGATTCTGTTCCTCTGACATCCTCTGCTGTTCTGTACTAGGATTAATTGGCAGTTGATTTTGTCTATCAGACAAACTTTTTAAAATCGTTTCCTGTTCTATTGTCAGTCGTGCATTGTCTTGTCGTAATCGAGCCATTTCCCTTTTAAGTTCTTGCACTATTTCCAAGATTGCTTGATTGGTAACTCTGGCTTCTTCCCCAAGTTGTACCCATAGTTCTGGGTTAATTTCAGGATCATGGGTCCCTTGTCCCACTGCATACCTATGAGATGTACTATCTGCTATTCTCATGTTGTAATCCCCTGGCTTCTGCTCCTGTGCTTGTTCATAATTTTAAGTGGCAGAATAACGAACATTAGCATGTCAATAGCAATAATTATATATTATTTCTATCTCTAATACTTTCATATGCATATCACTATTATTCATTTTTTTATATTGTTTTGTTTCCCCAGAGGCCTCAGTTTTGTAACTGGGCTCTGATACAATATGTCACAACTCTTACTATGAATATCCCGCATGCATAAATTTTTTTTTTATAATGTTTACTTTCCAACGATTACATGTAAAGTTACATGAAGGGATTAAAGGTTATAATTGACTTGCATTAAAAGGTTTTATGATATGTCGTGCGGAAGGCATACTGTATGGATCCTGGAAGTACATAATTTATGATTTTCGATCCTAAGGTTTTAATGTCAACCGCCAAGGTTTGCCATGTGGCTTACCTACAGCGCTTACTTGTCCTTGCACGCTGGTGACTGTGACTGCTATTCACTCCTCTGGTCAGAGATCTGCATCTCGGGATCCTGAGACGAGATCGACGGTGATGGGGGAGCTCTTGTCCATCGAACGATGGAGAGCTAATCCCGCCTTTCAAGGTTAATTATTTAGGGTTTGACACTCGCGGGGTATACACCTGCCTCCCGAGAGTTCATTTTGCATTTCTGCCGCGGCTTCTACAGGCGTCTCTCGACTTGTCTTTGTTGTTTACACCGAGTCGGAACCCTCTGTTCCTCTGTCGACTGTTCTGATAGAGGTATACCAGCTATTCTTCTTATTACAATTATCTAGTATCATTTGTCGATGGTGATGGCAAAGACACTCTTTTCCCTTCTGCCTGATGCAGGTCTTATGAATGTTCGGGGTTGTCTGCTACCTTGTTCCGTTTCTGAGGCGTTGTTGCAGGTTTCATATATTTTGCTCTACCTAGATTCGAGCCGAGGTATGGCCGCTACCGGTGACCTCTGTTTTCTTTACACTTATTTGCAGATTATGATTAATGGTTTATGATAACCCAGAATTGCTAACGGGTCTGTTTGGTTTGTTACAGGTTCGTTACATGTTGCCTCGATTGGAAAGTGGTAGCCATTCCTTCCGGCTCGTCGCCTCCAGGTGAGTCGATTTGTTTCATGGGTCGTTCGACTCTTCATCTTGGGTGCCGGTTCTCGGGTTGACCCCGCCGTTTGCTGGCAGGTTCCTCTATTTGTTGTTGAAGCCTTCAGTAATTTCTCCGCCGTGGTTTACTGCAAGTTGTTCCCGACCTGGGTTTCTTGTTTCAACTGTTTGGATGTTTGTTAAATCATCATTCGCTGCTCATGGACTTTCATCCATGGGGTTGTAAATATTTTGTGACACTTGACCATCTTCTAGCTGTTGAACGAGTCACAATGTACAGACTGATATACTAATGTTATGGTTTTGGTTTTTGACATCGAGTTGAACCTACTTCCAGGCTCTTCTAATATATATATATATATATATATATATAACTTTGTATTATGGGCGCATTACCATTTCTTTTCATGGATTTAAGAAGTTCTTCCATCTCTAGAATTTAACTCCGAGTTGGGTTCTAAACCCTTAGATTGTTTTCTATGGGTTCGCCCTCACAGTCTCGACACAGTTTATTTCATCTAATGAAAGATTTATTTCTCATAATGCTAGTTACAGTTCTGTATAATTGTTATGCATATTTATACGTATTCGGTTTAATATATACATGCATGGTTCTTATTTAGGGATTCCTTTATTGCAGGCATCCTTCGTATTTATTCACCAACAGTTTGGTTTTATCTGGGTTTTCCTAATACCTGAGTATTGATTTCCTTATAATTTTTTGAGTTATCATTCTTTCGATTTGGTTAATAAGTATTTTGGGGAAACCGCCTTAGCGCGCAGTGAATGACAATGATTCACGATTTCTTGCAGCATTTAGTTACTTAATCATGATATTTATGGAATCTCTTCCACAGAGATTTGGAACATAATACCATTCTGTAAAATATAATTCGAGTTTCCTGTAAGAATTATATATCTTAAGGAGTTTACTTAAGTTCTTGTTCACGGTTGCATTTCACAAGGTAAGGGTTTCCTCCTGTCCTTCTTTTACAGGTCTTCTACTCTGTTTGTTGAGTTATTGAACAGTCTGGAATGTTTTCTTATTTAGCTCCGATTGAGACGGCCTATATTTCTCATAAATGTTTTTATTGTTTATTTGTCGCTTACAGCCTGCTGGTTACGCTCCTATTACTAAGGAGTTACCTCTGGCTAGCGAATAATTAAGGTTATTCTACATTGATTTGGCCCCAATACAGTAGTTCCTGAAATACATTCTTTATTTGTTTATATCACAGAATACTGTTAAGTCTTTTGTTTACTTAACTAAATGATACAAACACGATAACTGTACAAAATTCCACAGTCATACTTACCTGTGTAATTTGTCTGTAGGCTTCCACACCTTTCCAGACTTAGGAACAGGAAACTGTCCTTTGCTTGTCAATCCTCCCAACCATGAGACTAATTACTAGAATTATGTCTCCCCCCAAGCTTATTGCCAGACCACTGCCTTCAGCAATTTCTTTAATGCACAACATGTGCCATGTTATCTGGTCCCTACCAGACTTAACATGCTTTTTCCTTTCTCCCGTATGTTCCCCAACAACCCGGACTTCTCCATCCTTTCTAAGGAAGGAGCAAAAACAGTTAGGGTTTCCCTCCCTTCTTGACAACTGTTTTTTTTTAAATAAACATTATCATTAAGAGAATAACTTCCTTGCTCGAAGTTACTGAATGTAATTTTCTTTTATTCATGCTCACGTTTCATTACAAAAAGTAACAATAATCTTTTATCCCCATATATATATATATATATATATATTTTTTTTTTTTAAGAAAATAGGGAAGTAATTTTATGAATTGCGGGGGTCATTACATCGTTGTACTCATAATTTCAGTTTTAATTTTTTATTTATTATTGTTCTCCAATCCCACGCTAAGAGGTACCACTACAATTTCACTCCATTCATTCTCTCACTGTTATTCATTATTACAAGTTACAACGCTGTCATTTTCCTTTTCCATCTGCAATTCTCATAATCAATCTCTGTACATTCACCTTTACACTTTCGTTATTCTTAACTCTCTTAAAATATAAAATGCATCAATCTCCTCATACTCTTAAAATATAAGATCCAATCCATCAATCTCTGAGCTGCTCTACCATCAATCTCTTCAGATGCATGTACCATAGAGCACTATCCTAATTCTCTTAAAATATAAGATCCAATCCATCAATCTCCGAGCTGCTTTACCATCTCTTAAAATATAAGATCTGATCCATCAATCTCCGAGCTGCTTTACCATCTCTTAAAATATAAGATCCAATCCATCAATCTCTGAGCTGCTCTACCATCAATATCTTCAGATCCATGTACCCGTAGAGCACTTGACATTCGTGGAGGTATATTTATTTGGTTATCAAGTCATTAATACACGAGATAGTATATGTTCATAGCTGGATAATGTATTTATTTTGATCTAACATTACGCATTGGAAATATTGATTTTTTTTTTTTTTTTTTTTGTGTAAAGACTGATATAAATATATTAAAAGAAAAAGGATATTTACAAAGAGGAGCTACCCTCTGAGAGAGTTATGAAACTCTTTCTGTCAAGAAGCCATTCCTAAACTGAGATTGTTTACTGCTCTTACACCAAATTTCAACATGTGAATCAGAGCAGAGATACAAAAACTTACAGCCAGATTGCAAATCTGTCATACTTAAACTGGACAAAAACAAAACAGCTTAATATTGCTAGCCTGGACATCAAACTAGATATCGCCGTGCGAAGGTCTTGATGAACAGTAAAAGAGACAAACATTAAACAAAAAACCAGAGGCCTGCCTGGGAGCTCCCAACGTTGTTTGGGCTTTATCCGGGTGCATCGTCTCCAGTATCCATCTCCTCGTCCGATTCACGAACCCATTCCACCATGAGACCATCTTGCACATCTGTGGGCTTGACTCCTGGGGGGAGCTTGAGTTTCAACAGATTGCGAAAGCAATTGTCCGGCAATTTCTTCGTTTGCTCTGACTGTGCCATTCCTTGCTGAGGCTACGTCATACCTTTGGCTTTCTCCTCCGTTTCCGCCTTCTTTTGGCTGATGCTGTGATCCTCCATTTGATCTTGGACTGCCGCAATCCTGGGGGAGTGAGGTTGGTCCGTGGAGGTTCACTGAGTACTAATGGTGTCCTTCTCCCGCGGTGAGTCTTCCAGAGGGGTAGGGGAGTGTTCACTCTCTGAATTCTCAGAGCTGGCCTATTCTTCCTCTTCTTCCGAGAAAATCACTGTAACCAGAGCAGTGACTGTGGGTTTATGTAACCTGCTCTTAAAGCAAAACTTTGCTATTTGGACTGAGTTGTTGAGCGAGGATTCTGAATCCTCCGAGGCTTGGGTGAAGGGATAAGCCATAGCTATCAGAGAAATTCTGCGAGGAGACGGCCTGCCTGTGCTCCCCGTCCCTCCCCTGTTTCCTACATTCCGGCCCCTTCTTGGAGTCGCTCTGAGTCGGGGCGGCATCTTCAGAATAGGCAGCGTGCTGATAACACTTCCCAACTGCAAAGAAAGACTCGTGCGCTGTGAATTGACCGAATTCTCACTGGTGGCGATGCAGGCCCCTGCTCTGAGACGCCCGACAGCTAAATTCCTCCCCAAATCCTTCGGAGATAACGCAATTATTAACCCGTCTCTTCCCCAATCCTCTGTCTCAGACCGAAGTATTTCTATCAAAACAGGAGGGGATATCCATGCGTTACCCTTCAACCCACCACTACTGCTCCAGGGAGGCTTCTCCTGCTGTCTCGTCACCCTTTGTCGCTGAGCAAACCACACAAAATCACCTCCTCTGGCAATCGCAGGCCATAGCCTACCATCCGCAGCACCTCCGTTTAACAGACTGCTCGCCTCTGCGTCATCGAAATTCACTCGGCCATTCTTCATCCTCCCTTGTTTTATTTCTATTCCCTCTGCCAGCTGCGCACCTGTTCCCTGCACCCGCATTGAATAGCCTTCAATGTCCGTCACCTCGGCTCTTAACCCCATTCCAAATTCATTTCTTGCCACCTGCCTCCAGCTACCTGCACATGGCTTCATGGCATGCGAATTAAAGGTCAAGTGAGTCACCCGCATCCGGGTGGAAATATTGATATTTATTGTTCAATAGATTTGGAAATTTAGTGGCCTTGTTATTTTCTCAATTTTTTTTACTTTCAAAACTATTCACAATTTCTAACCATTTGTTATTGTAATGATATTTATAAAATTTATTGTTAAAAATAAATAGCCTTCCAATAACCATTAAATGAGCGAAGCTATATATATGCCCACAATTTTTTGACAAACAAGACATTCAAAATAGACATATAATCCTCACTAATTTAATGTCCATTAGAGAACCGCATATTTATTACCTTTACCTTATACTCCCTTTTACACTGAGCCACTTTTCCCCGAGTGGAGTTCTACCGAGTGGGTATACCGCATATTTATTACCTTTACCTTATACTCCCTTTTACACTGAGCCACTTTTCCCCGAGTGGAGTTCTACCGAGTGGGTATATTCTAAATTCTATCTGCCCATTTCATTTCCAATGTTTAAATCAGTTTTAAGCCTGATTCTATTCAAAACAAGACAGGCTGCATGGCAGCTAGTCCCTGCCTAGCTGGTCCAGCCACCAGCAGCGTCCTGTGCATGGTCTTTGCAGTGTAACAGTGTTTGCAACAGAGCTATAGCCTACAGCAGCACTATAGCCTACAGCAGCACCAATCAGTAGATTCGGTTTTCACATGCAAATTGACGTGTTTAAATGCTTATTGTGCAGTTACATATTGACTTTGTGCAGTTACAGAGTTGACATGGTAGTTTCATTGATTTGACTTATTTGAGTCTTCATTAGAAGGTTTCGAAGCCAGATGCTATTGCAGAAACAAAACTCTTTCCAATGATATCGGGAGATGTTAGACCGAAGCATGTGAGCGTTAATGGCCTTGCATGGATATGGGATGTTTAATGTTGCAGAGGACGGGGCTGAGAACATCAAGGAAAGTTATTCAATCAGTTGGCCATGATTTCATTACCCTGCGGCGAACATACCGAATTTGAAGAGAAGCATTCATGATAGTTGACTTGATCTGGTTTCGCCGTTTATAGCTGATAATCAGATGCGATTCCTTGTTATCTTAAATTTGTTTTTACCATTTACGGATCATTGTTTATATTTATAGATTCTCCTGGTTCTGTCACTGAACCATGCAAGCTGTATATGGTCATCTTGGGCTCAATAAATAAATTCTCGGTAACTTTGGCCGATTGCACGCTAACTCCGTTATTAGTACTGCATTGCAATGCCATAGCAACGTGTTATTTAATTCTGGTTATAGCTAAACAAATATTAGTCGTTTTGTCGCGTACCTGCACCATTAGTTTCTTCTTTTCACAGTGGATATATATATATATTATTACACTAACTTATATGCTAATAATATGTAAAATGGTGAATAAAGATATTCAGATATATTAAAGGTGAAATTCACAGCTAATTATAGTGCGGAAATTGCCAATTACCCTTGTAATCGAACAATACACAACATAATACACTTACTAAGAAGTCTGTTCACATTATAATATGTTAAATGGTGAATAAAAATATTAAGATGATGATTATATGTGAAATGGTGAACAAAGATATTAGAAGTTAAAATTTCAGCTACCACTTGTAAAAGTGAAATTACCAACAACCAATTACGATCCAAAAGTACACAACATAACACACTTATGAATAAGTTTGTTGACATTATAATATGTGAAATGATGGTTACAAATATTAACATGACACTAAACGCGGTGGGCATATCTTGGAACCAATAATTATGATGTGCATGAGCGAAACGTGGCCGACGACAACCGTGACAACCGTGACTAGTACCAACCGGACGCGCAGCTAATGCCATTCGAAAACAACTGACGCTGTTCTTCAGAAGAGGAGAATTGCGTTGCAAGAGGCAAAGGCTTCTCCGGAGCAAGATCAGTTGCAAATGTTGTTCTGGATGGTTAGTAAATGCAGGCGTCGCTGTCATGGGATCAGGTGAAGTTCAGAGACCATAAGTTTCTCTGCCATGAGACTACGAAAGCATTGAATACTTCTCGCTTGCTTCCTCTGCATAATTTCACTGCATTGCTCGACCTTCAAACATTCAGGTAGCTGGGTATTGATTTGCACTGGCATATTGATTTGGGTTTTTATCTGAACTGATACATTTATCCTGGTATTGATTTGCACTGATAAATTGAATGCAGGCGAGGAAAGCGCTTTGAACAATTGTTTCCAAAAATTGAATGTGGCTACTACAATCCATTGAATCAGAAAATGCTGGCAAGAGCAAAGGGCATTAAGAGGAAGAAGATGGCACTTAGAGTTGAGGCTGTTCAGGTTCCCGAAATTGGAGTGCTATCATCCTCCTCAACTCCAGGGTCTCTTAATGGGTGGACACTTGACAGCTGGAAATCCAAAAATGCCCTTCAGCTGCCCCAATACCCAGATGTTGAAGAACTGGAGTCTGTCGTGGATCTTTTGAAGACCTTTCCTCCTCTGGTATTTGCCGGAGAGACACGGAAACTGGAAGAAAGGCTCGGAGAAGCTGCTCTGGGGAAGGCTTTTCTGCTGCAGGGAGGGGACTGTGCAGAGAGTTTTAAGGAATTCAATGCTAATTACATACGAGATACCTTGCGTGTGCTCCTGCAGATGGGTGTTGTGCCCATGTTTGGAGGGCAAATGCCTGTAATCAAAGTAAGTTCCTATTCATGAAAAAAATTGCATTTTACTTGAAAATTTATATTGTTTCAGATAGAAGGAAGAGTTTTCCTTTAGAACTCAATGCTTTATCCTAGTCTCTGGTCAAACAGATTGTATGCTATAACATTTAAAATTAGAATATCAGAGATTCACAAAGCAAAAGGCAGAGTTTGCTTTCGTGCAAGGTTGAGCTTGCAGTGGTAACAGAAGCTTAGCTAACAATGAGTTTTCTTCTGTATAAGGTGGGGCGAATGGCCGGGCAGTTTGCTAAACCCAGATCAGATTGTTTTGAAAAACAAAGAAATATTTCTTATTTTTTCTGCATATTCAAAGCCAATCTTTACAGTTTCCAATGAATTTTTATTCCTGGCATACTGACAGAAATGAATTTATTGCAGGAAGCAGGGAATTACTGGGTGAACCTGAGATTTTAGGCCGTTCCTGCAACCTGCAACCTATCTGCCATCAGGTAAAACCCCCTGCACATCAACGCAATTCAAAATTATTCTCACCTGAATGTGTAGCTGGCTTCCAGGGTGGAGTTGGCAGGAAGCCACCGCCGAGAGCTGAGAGCTATGGTGCAGGATGGAGTGTAGGCCACCGCCGAGAGCTGAGAGCTATGGTGCAGGATGGAGTGCAGGATGGAGTGCAGGATGGAGGATGGAGCGCAAGGAGGATATGAAGAATTAGCAAGCTGAGGGTGAAGGACACGCACTGCTTCCATGCAAGTGAAGCATGCAAATTGACACGCCTCCGGTTTAATAAACCTACGCCATACCCATTTATTCGTAATGTTAGCCAGCTAACATTAAATGTTAGCCAGCTAACATTAAATGTTAGCCAACTAATGCTATCCCAAAGGTAGCATTAATTCAGGTAGCATTAATTCAGGGAGGCGGAAGCTCTACTAATTAACCAAGTGATTTCAGAATATTTCCCTAAGTTTTCAGATCGTCTACCTCGTACTGAGGCCAAATAAGACGATCGTTCCATCCATTGGCTGCGTGTATTGTCAAACATAAAATTTAATAAAATGTATCGGCAAACTTTGGTTTAACCTGAAATAAGTTCATGGATTTCTGTGTCGAAGTAATGCTATCGGGTAAAACCGATTACTATAGTCCCTGCCAGCCCGAAGAACAGGGACTAAAAACATATGTACTTTTCTATATGGTCTCCTATGACCTTACTTCCCAATGGTTATCACTGTAATTCTTTTCCTTTTTTGGGTCAAACGGTTGGTATTGGATTTTCAAATAAAGTTCTATGAATGTTATGAAATTCCATTCGAAATAGCTATCATTGGTATCTCAACTATCTCTACTTTGGTACGGAAATACAATATTAATACAGTGATGTCTACTTTGATACGGAAATAATTTCACAATGGAAGAATGTTTAAATAATTTGTCCATGCAAGAATGTTTAATCTTTCATAAGCAGCAACATACTTTTAGAAAGTGAGGTAAAAGTCAGAGAGAGAATTAAGCGGCATGCCTGTTTTAAGAGCTAAACAGAGCTATGAGCTGTATTTCTACTTTGAACTAGTGGAATAATAAATCATTTGTTTCTTTTTTCATATTAAAGAAAACCTTTGAGCAGTAACCTTTTACACACTGCTCAAGACCATGGTTGAAAAAATATCTTTTTCCAAAATTTTGGAAGAGTTGAAAGTTTCATTTGAAGCAAGGTTATATCTTGCCCCTTACATTTTCAAAAATTAATTGTAATATAGGATCTTGAAAAATTAATTGTAATATATTTTTGGCCTAAGTTAGAAGATTATTTTTAAGGTGCAGATTGTGTTGGTTAAATTCTTGTTGGCATAGTTATTATTGTTTTTCTATATTGTCATGCAATTATTTTTAAGGAAGTTTGCAAAAAATTAAGAATAAATATTTTTGCAAAATAAAATTAAAATTATGATAGTTAAATTAAAAAATATTATTAGTGGTTTTATGAAATAATTTTAACACTTAAAAATCTCATAGTAAGTATTACATTTATTTTATTTAATAATAATTTAAGTAAAAAATGAAAAGAAATGATTCAAAATGATGAGACATTCATAAATAATATAAATATAGACTTTCATTGTAAAAACCATCCAAATCTCTCATGATGTAGTTTTATTACATTTTACTTTTCAAGAAAGAATTTTTTATCATATAGTTTCTTCTACTGTTTTATAAAATTGTGACATATTTCACTGTCAATATTTAATATCGTTCCTCACACAATCTAGATTAGTGGTGGTAATATTATATTAGGGGTCTAATGGTTACAACTATTGCAAACAATGACCCTTATTTTTTAAGATCTTTTCATGAAATTTCTTCAAAAGGAAAGGAAAATGAACCATGGAGGTATCCAAGGGTGACCTTATAAAGTGATAAGCTCTAAAAATATGACATAATCACTCAAAATGGGCCAACATGGTGTAATTACATGATTCACCCTATTAGATGTTCAAACGTCTACATCATCGATAGTAAATGTTCACAACATTATCAATAATCATTCTGCGATATTTGGAGAGATGCCTAAGGGTCTTCCAAGTGTTAGAGATCATGACCATGTTATTCATTTGCAATTGGCTAGTGTATTGCCTAACAACATGCCTTATAGGTTTCCATATGTGTAGAAGAGAGAAATTGAGAATTAATCAACTTACCATCATCAATCCAATGGGTAATTGAGATTGTGAATAAATGTTTAAAAGAATATCTTCATTTCCTTGCATATGATAAATGGGCACAATGGGTCAAGTGGGTTCCCTTGGTAGAATGGTGATACAATGCATCCTTCTATGTTTCATAACAAATGTTCCCATTTATGACACTTTATTAATATCATCCTCCATCCATCACACCACTTTGAAAGCGATTGTAAGGATTCAAGTAGTAGAGGACCAAATAGGGTGACAACAAAAGGTTCTCAAACTATTGAAGAGAAACTTAGTTGTAGCACAATAGGATGAAATAAAAAGCAAATCAACATCATAGTGACAGGGAATTTGAAGTGGGTGATTCGGTAATTTTTAGGCTACAACCATATAAAAAGATGTCCTCAAGAAACAAATAAGGAAAATAAATTAACACCCAAGTATTGTGGTCCCTATAAGTTGTTGCATAGGATTGGAGGTGTTGGTTACAAATTAGATTTTCCTTCATGTTTATGCGTACATTCATTATTCCATGATTCATACTTAAAGAAGGTAATTGGTGACAAGATCCCAGTCCAAATTATTTTATCATAGATTAGTGAAGAAAATAAAATCGTACAAGAAGTAGAATCTACCCTTGACACAAGGATTAAGGAATTGTGAAATCGAGTAATCACTGAATACTTCATTAAATGGAAAACCTATTAACAAAAGAGGCAATATGGGAACAAGAGTCATTTATGTAGAAAAGACCACAGTTAGTCAAGTTTTCTAGAAAACACTTCTTTGAAGGGGAGGAGCATGATAATCCCTAAGATAAAGCCCTATGTTAAATATAAACTATTTATTGAGCCCTAGATATTGAGTCATTACAATTCTAGCATTATATTGGCATGTTGGTGAGAACCTTTCATTATAATTATACCATTTTCCTCTTACACACATGTTATTGTTTCAAAATGGGTCGCTCTAGACATCAACATCTCAAACCTATTGATGGCTATCGAGAAGTAATGGGAACACTATCCCAACGTTTATATCTGCAAGAAGAGGGTTGAATCCATGCCAAGACTAGCACATCTCAACTCTTTCCTATATGCCAAAAGTTGTCACTTGTGAGGAACAATCCTCAAGTGCACAACTTTGATAAAGAAGAAAATAAAACAAGGAAACAACTAACTAGACTAACCCTAGACACCATATAAGAAAATAGACTAAAATACTTCTTATACAAGAGAAATTAGATATATTGTACTTCTTCCTATTTAAAAGTGAAATATTCAAATGTTTGAATTGATTGGTCAAATAGGTAGAAGCTTCTTTTAAATATTAATTATTTCTTCTATAGTTTAATTGTTGCTTTGTGTATATCGTGAAATTGAAATCTTACATGAAATATAAAATTAAGGAAATATTGAGCAACATTCTTTAAAACAACAACTAATCATAAGAAATGTTGTAATCTGAAAAATTCAAAAATTAACCTATAAAACAATTATACACAAATATAAAATTAAATTAAATGAAACTAATTCTATAATAAAACAAGAACTGAGATTAAAATAAATAAATAAATAAAATTACATAACATCACAACTAGAACATAAAATAAAATCAGATTTGAACATTATTAAAGAGAAATAAGCCAAAATGTCGGAAGATATATTGTGATGGAGTATGACTAACAAAGGAATTCTCTTTAGCATGATTCAAAATATTAGTACATTGCTCTGTGGGGTGGTATATGCATGTATGGGAGAAAGTGATACTAATCAATAATGTGAAAGAAGACCACATCCTTGCAAAACTATCACATAGTAGAACCATGCATTCATATCCTACGAAGCTCTCGAAAGGACCATCTACAAACCAACAATCTCCGTCATACAATAAAAGATTAATGCATGAGAAATGTATTAAGAAAATAAAAATGGAAAACCTCACTGATTGGTCAGGGCCTCACTAAAAAATTGGGCAGCATTTGAGTATGAAAGATTGGGAATCCCCTCTAACTGGATCGCCACTTCTTATAGATTAGTTGATGTCGATGAATGCTATAGATCTTGCTTGGAAAAATGGCTTGACGGTCGGGTGACTTCACGCAGCTGCACCATCCATTTGCTCAATTTTTTTTTTTTTTAACTAAACTTTACACTATAGAGTAATACAACTTAACCACTTTATGTTTTAATTTTTGACATATCCATGCATACATATTTTGTTGTTAGAAAAATAAATTATGTCATTCTTAAGAAGAGTTGTTGGAAGTATACTCCATTATAATAAGACCATTTTTTTTCATCTTTACAGACGTGTGGCATTCAAAATCTGAACCAGATAAATCTTGCAAGTAGTCTTCCTTGGTCGTTGGATAAATAACATATTATAAATAGTTGTGTAAATCATTGAATATTCCTGTGAGGTTAATCCAAGCCTACCAACGCCTTCCTCTATGCTTCTTGGGTCCTAATAGATTCAAGAATATGTCATGTATTAGTTATGGAACTTTTGCAATTTGATGACAAGAAGTCCTTTTCGATATCCCCACTATAAAGCCACAAACTTTGCCAACGCCATAGATGATCCATCTCGATGTTTGATTACATAAGAACGTAGTGTCCAACTTTGACAATTCAGGGCAAAATCATCTTTGTGCAACTTTGACAATTCAGGGAAAAATCATCTTTGTGGACCAATAGATGAAAGCATCCATTTCTAACTAAAGAATATTTGGCTTTATCATCTTAATCATATTTCTCGGCATTATTACAGAGTTCAAACATTGGAGCAGTGTGAATTTTCAAGTCTTGGGGTAATTCAGAGTATTAGTTTTAAGATAAATAAATACATATATCTTGTTTTCTCTGAAAGAATGATTGAAAACATAATATATTTCACACAATGGTATGTATGCGTGTTGGGTGCGTGTTATATTTTTTCTACAACTAGCTCCAAGCATGTGGGAGTCACAGGGGGGTGATAGCCCCTCTTGTTCATTGCGCCAAGTGCAGCAGGGGGGTGGTAGCGCCCTTCTACCAAGTTCGAGGCAGCGCCCCAAGGAATTTTTTTTTGGACCCTATATTAGGTGGACGGATCTACCTATGGTTTTGTGCATGGCTTTTTGCACATGGTTTTGGGCATGATGGTTTTCTGCCCGTGGTATTTTGTAGATTCAATCAAGGGAACTACAATTATGTTATGATCCAAGGTTAATGTATTGGGATTTATGGATGTCTTGGCATGTATATATATGTATTGTAACATTGAAAGGAATATAATAAAAAATCAATCTGGTAGTCCCAGTTTTGGGATCCAAGGGAAAATCATTGTGTATATATGTTTTATGTTTTTGCCATTGTTTATTTTTTGTTTTTAGAATTCGAGCGCCAATAATTTCTATATGGAGTTAAAATGTACATTTGGTATCAGAGTTGTTTTGGTTTCAAGGGGACACCTTTGCTGCTGAGGGGTTTTGCTTAGGCCTGTCATTGACCCTTCAATGGGAGATTTGCGGGATCAACTCTCATGGTGAAAGAAGGTGGTGACTAGTGGAAAGATAGAGATCGAGAAAAGTAATGGTTAAGTTTTGAGTTTTGAAAACTCAAGATAGAGGATATACTGGTGGATAAAGATAAGTGGATCACGGTAGATCCATGTACTAAACTAACGAAAATGTCAGTTGAAGACTGAGAGAAGTTGGATCGGAAGGCAAAGAGCACAATATCATTGTGTATCTCAGATTTAATATGATTGAATGTATGAGGGGAAGCTTCGATGAAGGCTTTGTGGGAAAAGTTAGGGATTTTGTACCAATCTATGTCTCTGGTGAATAAACTGTTCCTACGGAAAATGTTGTATAACCTGAGGATGAAGGATGGAGACTCGGTGACAGAGCATTTGAATGAATTTAATACTATGGTAAGCCAGTTGTTATCTATTGATATAAAAATTTTAGATGAAAATAAGTGCATCATTTTGTTTTATTCTCTACCGAGTTCATGGGAGAGTCTAGTTGTTGCATTAAGTAGCAATCTGGTAGCCTTGCAGTTTGATGAAATAGTGTCATCCTTGCTGTCGGAGGAGATGAGACAGAAAAATATGGAGGGTCGGAATGGTGATGCCTTGTTTGTATGAGGATGGTCCCATAACAAAACAAAAAAAATCCTTGAGTGGGAGATCTAAATCTTGAGAGAGATCTAAATCTCTAGGAAAAATTGTAAAGATGTGTTGGAAATGCAGAAAGGAAGGGCACTTCAAAAAAGAATGTAGATCTAAAGCTCCTAAGAAAGGAAAGGGATTTGATGATGCTCCTTCTGTAAAGGAGAAAACCACCTCAGATGAAGGTGGGAATGTGTACTTGGCTTCTTCTTCAAGTACACATGTAGAGCATGAGGCATGGTTGATTGACTCAGGTGCATCCTTTCACTTCACTCCCCACAAGGATTGGTTCTATGAGTATCATAAATATGATGGCAGTGAAGTCTTCTTAGGGGATGACAAGAAGGGTAGAATCTCCGGTCGCGGAAAAGTCAAGTTGAAGTTGCAAGGTGGAAGGATTAGAACACTTCCAGGTGTTCTACATATTCCTGCATTGGCCAAAAATTTGATTTTTGTAAGCAAAATGGATGATGCAGGTATAAAAAGCAGTGTTCAAGAAAGATACCTACAAGATGGTTCAAGGGGCACTAGTATTGATGTGGGTAGTTGTTGAAGCCCCGAAAATCGGGTCGACAACAAGGGGGATACCCACCCGGTTTGGACCTTGGTTGGTAGCTCCTTATCCATTTGGTATAGCGGGTCCGACTGGGGATGACGGGACCAGTTTCCCGACCTTGGGTGTGTGTGTGTGTGTAGAGTTTGAACTATGCCGATCTAAGAGGAATTTAAAGCTAATCTAATTCAGACTCTTTAAACTAACTCTATGCTATTGTAATCTAGTGTGAAACAACATGTCTAATCTACACTAACCCGGGGTATATATCTCCTATTATGCGATCTAAAAATATTTCGAACAATAACTGGTAATAAAGATCATTCAGCTATCATAAGAATAGAAATCATTAAGATAAACCAATTTGCATAAGAAGTTAGGCAAAACAGTTGTGAACATCATATCGCATAATAAGCTATTCATATGTCAGACACAAACAAATGTCTCCACCGTACAAAAGTGCCAAATGGTAACTCATACATTCATGCAATAACATATAAACAACTGAAAACTGTAAATCACGTCAAGAATATAAGCAAAAATGGTCAAGAGATAAAAGTACCATTTATGACTGGTTCCACTCATAAGCTTGAAGCAACAATGATTTATCTCTCCTTGTTCTAACATCTACTAAGAGTACAGAAGTGCAACATCAATAGCAGATATCAAATGCAAACATTAATAAACCTTGATCCAT
>APFE031056328.1:78439-122576 GCA_000404065.3 Pinus taeda | reverse complement strand
TATCATCTTAGATCCATCTTAATTCTGGGTCTACCAAGTGCTTAGAGGGATAAATAGATTTCATCCCCCTAAGAGTGGTAGATGTGGAGTTAAGATGGATATAGGTTGGTTTTTATGATAATTCATCCCCCTAAGAGTGGTAGATGTGGAGTTAAGATGTATATAGGTTGGTTTTTATTATAATGAAGATATTAAATAGACTTAGGAAATTATAATGTAAAAACATCTTAAGGTGAATGGTTAAAGCATAGAAATTGGACAAGTATATTTGTATACTTCTGTTTTAAACTGAAACAAATCCAGGGCTAAAAGGAATGGATTGATTTCACTAGTCATCCTTCTATAACTTTCCAACATAGGCTGGAGTATACAGATTGTAATTTGGGTAATTTTTCTAATTGAAAACAAGAACATACTTGTGTATTGGCAGGGTGGTTACGAGGTCCCTAGAAGTGATGAATTTGAATTTTTATTGGTTTTATATATAGTAATAGGTATTTTCTCATGCTTTCTGTGAATGACACGAGTGAATTTTATCCTACACCCACTACGTTATCGATATGTAATTTCGGTAATTTTGATTTCAAAAAATATTTTAAAGAAATACAATGATTTCATTTGTGTATACAATAAACACAATATTATAATGGAATTCTGCATTTGTGGTTTACCTATACAGATTCCATAGAGAAGTATTAGTGGTGTGACATCAATTGTCCTCAAGCAGAGGCTTTAGTTTTATTCTTTTCCGGAAGAAAATACTTTCTTCCAACATTTTTGAGTTCCATGAAAAAATTGAAAGTCCTAATAGTATTCAATTATGGGTTCAAGAGAGACATAGTATTCAATTATGGCTTAAAGAGATCCACACTGAATGATCTATCAGCCTTATCTTCACTTAGTTTAAGACTATTCACTTGGAGAGGCTGCATGTGCCCCCACTTCAAGAGCATAGTAAATTCATTTAGAACTTAGAGAAGCTATCTTTAAGCTTTTAGTGAAGATTGGAAAAATGTCGGGGTTCAATAACACCCAATCAAACATTAAGCTTCCAATAATGCTAGATTTTAACCTGGAGCACTTTTGTGATTTGGAGGAGATGCCCCCTCGTATTTGTGACACATCTTCAGTTGTGAATTGGACTATTACTAATTTTCATTTCCTTCGAAAGCTACCTAATGACTTGGGGAACCTCAACTCTTTAAGAATGTTAAGGAAGGAAAGAAAGTACATTATGCTAAGTTCTCTTATGCTTTTCAATTTTTTCTTGGATATATACAACGTTTCGGGTAGGAAAGTACATTTTGTTAATGAAAATTTATCTTGATAGAAAGGCCCAATTTCAAATTCTAATGCTTTCAAAAAACAGTGTATAACTGTAATGTTTCTAAAAGGAAAGCATATTTTTTCAATTTAAGTATCATGATCCCATCTTCCAACTTATTTTTCATTAACCCATTAGGCTTTGTAGCTTTGAATAAATCCATGTCTTTTGATAAGATCCTCTTCCAAATTAGAACACAATTTCCTTTTGGTAATAACCACATACAATGTCTTGATTCTGTTATTGAGAAAATAGAGGTTGTGAAACAAGCCTGTGCTAGCAAGGAATTGAGTCATTGATTATGTATCAATTATGGCTCTTGATATAACAATGTCTTGATTTTGTTGCTTGAAAATAGAGGTTATGCTTTACTATTTCACAGAATTTCTTACAATCTTTCCATAAGTATTGATATCTAATCTCAGTCACTAATGGATGACAGTAATGACAAAGGTAATATTCCATGGTTTGAAGTTCCCCTCTTATTAATTATTTAAATATATCACCACAATTTAACTGTTAGTTAAAGGAATTGTATTTGATTTGTAAACAATTCATTGCTTGATTTATAGATTTTGATTTTTCCCTTTTTTATTTTTTTCTCAGATTTGGTATGATATATCTTCCAAGATTTGGGTTCCCTAGTTTCGCCACCATAACTACGAGGTTCAGATGCTATCATTAAATATTCTCATAACGTTACAATTTTTCCAGTAAGTGTGCTTTGAAACATTGTTGTTGTTTTCCCATGGTGTTAATGCAAATAAGCACTGCAACTAGTGCCATTATTTAGATTAAGTGCCAAAATCTAGGTGGTCCTATAATGATGGAGTGATTGTTTTCTAGCTACTAAGGCCATATGCATTTTTATCTCTTATGTTGTCTGGAGATATTCAAATTCAGAATAAGAATTGAAGTCTCGTTTCCATAGTAGATTGCAGTCAGTTTCCTAAACATAATATATAGTAGATTATCTTTTACTAATCAACTGTGGATGTGATCCCTCGCAGGAAAGGAAATTCAAAGTGACTTTTATTTCACATTGATTTTTCAAAACATCCACATAGGAAAGGAGATTCAAAGTGACACTGATTTCACACTGATTTGTCAAAATGGAGGCAATAGAAAAAGAAACTTTGTATTCAACAATGATCTTAATTTCATATGTACATGCACAGACATATTAGTAGAAAATATTGAAGGGTTGCCTAAGTAATATTTTCAATTCACATTCTTTACAGCTTGTAAATAAATAACTCAAAACAATTCATTACACTACTTGTTATTCTTTATTAATCAATGGTTAAGATTTTGATATTGAACTGGCTAAGATTTTTCTTCCTTCTGTGAAATTGTGTGTTCTATAATTCTTCTTTTCCATTCACTATGTATAGCATATAAAGTGTGTCTAATGGAGTAGGAAGATTGGAAAGTCGTGATCCTTGAACTATGTTACAAGGCAGAAACCCAATGGGGCAGGGTAGGTGCATCCCCATAAAGGGGTCACAAATACCAAATTTGGTATTGGCTAGTGCCTTGAGCTAGAAAATTTCATTTGGAACTTTACCCTTGTATTAACAGTGAATCTGGAGAGGATTCTAATATTATCTTTATGAGATTTATATCAGTTAAGATTGATGAATAAAATTCATGAGACATGAGCTAGGATGTCCTTGCAAGGTGGTTGTTGATTATTGGAAGCTATGATGGCCATTGTGTTAGGCCAGGTGGTCGCACTCCCTTGATCGTGAGCACGATTGTGATCAAGATGCAAGATTTCATAGTCTAGATTGATTGTTTAGCAGTGATAGTTACTGGGCTCATTCACAAAATCTTCTATTTCACTAATCCTTTTCATAGAGTTGTCATATTCAATTTCCAAAGGTTTTAATTACACTATAAAGTTGAGTTCTGAGAGAGTTGTGATTCACAGTGTTAAATATAGCAGCTATGACACTTGAATGAAGACAAGCATAGTAGAGGTATCAGACTCTGTTATAAGCTTACCTGCATATTATAAGGGACTTGGTTGGCTTTTTTATAATTTTATAAACAAGTTCCATGTCGTGGAAATGTGAAAAAAAACAGTGATATTGCCACCATGTGGCTCTTGTCATATATGGTTTTATACTTTTTCAAAAAAATCTCTAAGAGTTCACAATGCTAAGATTCACTAGGACTTTACAAAGTTTTATTATTTAGTGAAAGACTTGCCAAGATATTACAAGATTTTATAATTGAGTAAAATATTCGCCATGCCTGGCGAGAGATTCGCTAAAAAATTATATATACATATTATATTATTGATAAAATCGCCTTCCATTTTTCCTATATACCATGGAGATTCGCCCATTTATTATACATATACATTTAGGGGGGGTTCTTAAAATTTTCCCTGAAATTTCTGAGCGAAACTTGTCAAATATCGAAGAAACTATTTCTATCAATATTTCGACCAAACCTAGATTTGTAGAAAACATTCATGTTGGAAAATCTTGTTCTCCATAAGAACTTGATAATTATTGTGCTCTCTTTTGTGAATTCTAAGATATATTTGCATGGTCATATGAGGAGATGCTAGGTATTGACTATAGTATAGTTGAGCATGAAATTAAAATGTTTCCTGATGTCAAACCAGCGCGACAACACCTCCATCCTATTCATCCAAAGAAGGCTGCTCCCTTTAAAGAATAAGTTGAAAAACTCTTGCACGTTGGTTTCCAATATTGTTCCTGTCATGAAGAAACAAGGGACAATATAAGTGTACATCGATTATAGGGATGTTCATCAAGCTTCTCCAAAAGACAATTATCTGACTCCCTTTATCGACCATATTATTGATGAATGTGCCGGATGTGAAATATTTTCATTTATGGACGGATTTTCCGGCTATAATCAGATCAATATCCGCCAAGAGGACCAATCTAAAACTGATTTTATTTGTCCATGGGACACATTCACTTACAGGAAACTCCCTTTTGGTTTGAAGAACACTAGGGCCACTTTTCAGAGGGCAATGAACTATGCCTTACATGACATCAAACACATTGTTCAACCATACCTTGATGATTTACTTGCTCATTCACGAAAGTGGATTGATGTTATAGCTCTGATACCACTTGTTATAGATCTAATATGAAAATATATGAAAATAATACCAATATACCCATTAACTGCAAATAATCACCAAAAATAACAAGATCTAAATATAGATAGAATGCTTCTCTTTATTAATCAAACCCTTAAGGTAGGGCAACACCATACATTCACTCCTTAAGAAAGGAGAGCACTCCACAAGCCATATTCCTGTTCATACAATATTCCTTGACACCTCTCAATGGGGAGTCTCTAGCCTCTATATAGGCCTCATACATACAATACCATGGGTCATTACCATGGTTCCCTCAATACCATCTATCTAATACCATGGGCTTATTACATTACTGTTAACTACTTGTAGTTCCTTACATGATATGGGTTAACCACCTTATTTATTACTATGGCCCATCCCATTATTACATTATTCCCTTGGGTACCTCCCTTTGTACCCCATATTATCCCCCTAGCTACACTACAATTGATCACCCACAACATTTGAGAGCTATATTTTTACAGTGCCGACAATACAAAATACGACTCAATCCACACAAATGTGTGTTTTGTGTTGGTTGTGGTCGTTTTCTTGGTTTCATAGTGTCTAAGGAAGGAATTTGACTCAACCCTCTTTAGGATCAGGCTATTCTTGACTTGCCTCCACCTTCCAATCTACTATAGTTATAGAGACTCCAAGGGAAGGCTAACTTTTTGAGGAGGTTCATTCCCAATTATGTTGAAATGGCTAAAGGATTTACTCAGCTTTTGAAAAGGGGGATACCCTTCCATTGGGATCAGGTTGCGCAATCTTCCTTTGATGCTCTTAAAGAAACCTTGATTAGAGTGTCATTAATGTATTCCTTGAATTATCAAAATGACTACTTCCTGTATCTCACCATTACATATACAACCATTGCGATGATTTTAGTCCAAGAAGAAGATGGGATTCAACATCCGATATATTATTTGAGTTGCAATCTCAATGATACAGAAGTTAAGTACTCTTACGTCGAAAAGCTAGCTTTGGTTGCTGTTGAAGCTGTACAGAGATTTCGCCACTATATCCTACTCTGAAAGACCATTCTCATTTTAGATTGCAACCCTATGACATATGTTTTGTCACGTCAATTGCTGGGGGGAAATACTCAAAATGGGTCATCTTTTTGTAGGAATTTGATTTGGAATTCATCAAATCAAAATCAAAGAAATATATAGTTTTCGCTGAGCTTCTTTGTGACCTTCCCTCGAATGCCATTGATTCAACATTAGAACCATCAATTCTGGATGAGTCTCTATTCCTGATTTCGTCAACTGATCTGTGGTATGGAGATATACTGATTTATCTCCAGACCCAAAATTTCCATCCCGATACCTCTCACTCTCAACAATGACATATCTGATACCAAGCCAAATATTATATGATCATTGGCGACACTCTTTACCATCGTTGTATCGATACAATTTTACGGAGGTGCCTGACACATGAGGAAGCTGAGAAAGTTTTGAATGATTTCCATTCAGGTGCTTGTGGTGGATACTTATCTGGTTATGCTACCACATAGAGGATTCTCTGTGCTAGTTACTTCTAGCCTACCAAATTCAAATATTGCATTATTGCTGTCAGAAGCTGTCATGCATGCTTGATCTAGGATCGTAAAGCTAGATTAGCACTTGCACCATTGCATCCTGTCGTCACTATTGGACCATTTTCCAAATGGGACATTGAATTCATGACATGTAACCCACACTCGGCCAGGGGGCATGGGTACATTGTAGTCGTCGTTGACTATTTCACAAAATGGGGCAAGGCGATGCCTGCATTAAATAACAATGGCGAGACAGCTACACGTTTCTTTTTCAACCACGTGGTTGCTCGATTTGGTGTACCATAGGCTATAGTTACAGATCATGGGTCACATTTTCACAATCACATGATGATTAAGTTAACTGCCAAGTTAAGACTTTCACAGGATATTTCTACTCCTTATTATCTGCAAGCTAATGGAAAAGTTGAGGTCATCAAAAAAGTCCTTAAGCGAATGCTTCAAAGAATGATAGGGGTTCATAAACAAAACTGGAATTTAATCCTGTACTCTGCTTTGTGGGCATACCAAACCTTGGTAAGGAATGTAACTAGATTCACACCCTTTCAATTGGTGTATGGTCTAGAGGCAATCTTGCTGATACAATGTGAAATTTCATCTCTTAAACTCACAATTGACCTGTTACCTGACACTTCTGATGAAGAGGCACATTTATTAGAACTCATCCATCTGGATGAAAATTTTCATGAAGCCACATCAACTAATGAAGCACATAAGAAACGAATCAAGGTGCAATACGACTGAAATATTAAGCCTCACATTTTCTCATAAGGAGACCTGATCTTGCTTTATGATTAGGAAGCTAATAAACTAGGAACAAGAAAATTTGAACCACTATGGATGGGCCCTTACATTTTCAAGCATGTTCTAGCAAAAGGTGCCTATGAGTTGGTGGATTATGATGGAATTCCATTGTCGCAGCCCCGAAATGAGCTGTATCTCAAACGTTACTATGATTAATTACATGTAGTAAAATCACTGTATATATGCTTTAATTGAATGTGTGTGTGTCATTGTGTCTTTTAGAGTTTTTATGTGGTTAGCAATCCGCTTTGCATTTGTTGTAGATGTCAGAATCTTTGGAACCATTTGTTGGTTATGCTAATGGTGCTAGTCATAGTACGCAGAACCTATCTTCTGCAGCATGGGCCATTTTCACTCCAAGTGGTGAGTTAGTGAGTTTTCAAGGGATTTGTATCGGTCATTCTATGAAAAATATTGCTGAGTATAGTGCATTGATCGAACTTCTCTCTGATGCCATTTCACTTGGAATTCACCGAATTATCATTAGGATGGACTCACAACTCGTCATACTACAACTTAAAAGTGTTTATACCGTCCAAAACCCAACTATTCTTCGTATGTTCCTTAGAGTTCGTCTTTTGGAAAGACATCTTGAGTACATTCAATATCAATATATTTCCAGAAACATTAACACATTAACTGATTCTTTAGTGAACTATGTGTTAAACAGACATTTGAGACATGTAAAAGTAAATTTTCAATTCACATCATTAGTTGAATAGGATTGCACATAGCCATATATAAAAAATCTGAAAGTAAAAATAGATAGATGTTTTAAAGTTTTTACAAAATTTGTGTCCAAGACATGTTTGGTCATCTGGCCTCAAAACTCAAAATGCATACAAAAATCATCCTAAATAGACTTAGTGATGCTCATGATAATAGGTCACAGCCTGAGCTATCATGTGCAATAGCCTCATCCAATGACTAGGAACACCAATAGTATGGTGTTGTAGCCTCATAGGTAACTCCTCGATCCGAACATCTGAAATACCGAGGGTTAACTCCTCTACATGATCCTACAACTCTACCAGTGTCTCGGTCAAATCCAAATCTTGGAGAACTTCTCTCTCGACATTTAGGGGGCAACTGTTATAGGTCTATTTGGGCACATCACTCCCAACATTCAGATTATTACTTTTAGGGCTCATCAAACACTAATTTACTTGTTACATTCCCTAGACAAGTCAACTCATTGAATGCCTCCTTATATGAAAGTTTCATGGCCTGAAGCACTCCTTAAAAGCCTCCTTGAGGGACCAGCGCAACCTTGGTCAGGGGTAAATGCACTGCAGAGAACTTAGGCCCATTCAATCTTGCTCTGCAAAAAACCTAGGCCCACTTTGACCTGTGCTGGGTGAGATTGAGTGAAATCTTTATAGGGTTCTAGGAATATTCCTACATTCTAGACCTTTCTAGAATATTCCCACCTCTTATCCTCTCCTATGAGCTCGAAATTGGATAGGGAATGAATCAAATAACCACCTACCTTCTCATCCCTTCCTGCATGGAAACTAAGTCTCAAATTGGAAAGCCATTCAATGCCTAATTTATGACAAAACCACCTCCATTTCCCTATAAATTGAGCACTCATCATAGTGATCAGGGGCTGGACTTTGAAGAATTGTAAGGAGATACTGTTGGTTTGAGGTTTGAGATCATAAGCGAGTATTGTTATGCTTCCAAAGTGTTGTTCTTTTGGTGTGATGAAGGATGGAACTCAAGCTAGATGAGTGACATGGGATTAGACTTCTTTGGTTGTAACTCTTCCTTCTACTTAATAAATGTTGTTTACACCTTTTCCCATATTCTTGTCTTTATGTATGATGATTATATGTGTAAATGCTTTCGATTCCATTTGCTTATAGTAGATATATCTCTTGCTTTGATTGGTTTTTGTCCTCTATTTATGATGCATGTACTGATTCAGTGGTTACAATTTGAGAAGGAGCGATGGGAGCTATTAAGGAGACAAAGGGAAGCGAAAGATAACAAGTAGGTCCCTTGTCTTATTTATATTCTATAGGAAAAGGTTAAACTATTTAATTCTATTGTTCTAAGTGTAGCTACCCACATAGGGAAGTTGTGTTTATCTGTAGATGAAAAATTCCACATAACACTAGTGGACAAAGCCATTGTTGGGCCAAAGTTTCTTAGGAAAATGGAAGAGAAAGTAATAAAAATTAAGCAAAATTTGAAGGCTTCCTAGTATAAAAAAAAAATTTATGTGGATTAGAATGATCTAAATAGGAAATTTAAAGTTGGTGAACATGTCTTCTTGAGAGTGAAGGCCAAGAAACGTTCATTGAAATTGGGTAGATGTGCAAAGTTGACAACTAGATTTTGTGGGCTATTTGAAATCCTAGAGAGGATCATCCTAGTTGCATATAGGATTTCACTGCAAACATCCATGCATATTCATAAATTATTTCATATTTCACTACTTATAAAGTATTTTCTAGATGCTAAATGTGTAATTGACTAGAATATGATTTAGATGGAGCCTAAGGGAGACTTTTAGGTCCAACTAGTGCCAATTTTGGATAGGAAGGCCAAGGTGCTCCATAATTGAGCCATCATCTTGGTAACACACTTTGGTCCTAAAGATGCTACATGGGAGGATGAATAAACAATGAGGGAAGAGTACCATTAATTTTTTTGGATAATTTTGTTTTACTCTCTCTATATGTGTGTGTGACGACTTGACCCTTGGATTGTAAATAAAAATGTACATATGAAAGAGGCAATATATATTAATTAGTCTAATGAGCTGAGGGTTACTTTTGGGGCTGGTCTACCTGTGTGCATATGTGTTTGTATGTTTTGGGGATAGAGAGCCTAGTCTGGTAAATATAAAATAACATGCATATTAATAAAATACACTATTGTTGCAGACCAAGTTAGATGAAAAGGGTACAGGGGCTACTAAAACTCCATGGGTGTTAAAAAGGGGGTTTTGTAAGAATTAATATTATGAAAAGTGCATAAGTTTTTAACTTAAGTCCCTAAAATGACTTTTGGAGGTGCCATATATCAAGAAAGTGACATGCACATAGAAGTAAGGTGTTGCTATTATCGAAAAGACACATTTTGCATGATCACACTAGGGAAAAGGATTGGACACCTTGGATAGGAAATAGGGGAGTACCCTATGAAAGGTGAGACCGGTTCCTTGGTGAGAGGGCCTAGAGGGTAGCTTGAGATCGTTAAGGCCAACATGAACTCTTAAAACCTAAAATACTTTGAGACATCCCTTAATGGCTGAGGTGGACACCCTAGAGGTACTCGTAGGGTTGTAAGTGTAGAGAAGGGGGCACACTGCTTATGTGTGGGGCTTATGGGGGATGTGGCCCTATTAATTGGAGGTTATTGAGGTTTGGTACCTTGGCCTTGTTCATAGTTGGTAGTGGGCATATGCCTATTTTTGGGTAAACCGTTGCCCTATATAGATGAATCCCCATCTCAGAGATGACCCACTACTAAGAGAAAATGAGCAACGTGGTCTATGGATGGGAGGAACATCTTAGGTCTGCAACCAGTTGGTATCTTTATTCAGATAAGTGTAAATCTTAATGTTTATTTGTATTATGTTTTAATTAATTATGTAATTTTTCCTGTTGTATATCCATTACAAAATAATGGTATAATTATGTGCCTAGACTCCTGTGCATGAGAGAATTGCATGATAGAACACCTTTAGTTATGCATTTCATAGGTATAAAAAAAAAATTGGTTATAGGGGTAAAAAATTTAGTAATATGCCCAATAGGTGGTTGTGGGGGCATTACACTTCCCTTGGAACTTTGGAGTAGAGATATCCTAAAAAAAGTGGGGAACTATTTAGGAAAGTTTATAACATTGGAGAATGATCTGAGATATTTTCTTCGGTGATGTTAGAAGAATTACATAAAAGACCATGTAAAAACCATATATTCATATACTTTAATAAGAAGCAATATAAAAGGAGACCATAAATACAATTCAATGATATTTGATAGCATAGTTCACCCAGTGTGGGCTATGTCTTTGGTCCCAACTTCAAAGCGGAGAGGCCTCTTCATTTATCTCAACAAAAAGAAATGAAAGTACATTGAAAAATACATCATTATACCTCTATTTTTGAGAATGACCTAAAAATGCACTGCTCAAATCCCAAATTTGATTGCATCAGTGAAATCCTTGCAAAATTCTGAGTAAAATCAATATAAACTCAACTATATTCTGCCACCATCAACTTTGGACCCTCTAAAGAATATTAAGGATTCCTCAACATAATCTAAAGGGAATATCCTCTTGGTCTACACACCAGGGTGAGTTCCACCTTCTGGTTCCATCGTTCATGATTCTATAACCCCTCTGTGTGCTGTTTCGAACTACCTCCTCGGTCCAGATGAATGACATGATGAGTTTAAGTATAAGAGTGCTAGTGGAAATATCAAAGCTTGTCAGGATGGCACATTGGATGGCATGGTTATAATTAAGGTGTATGTTGGGAGGGGATTGTGGGTTCCAATCCCACAAACCCCTATTTTTATATATAAAACAAATGTTGTTATATGTATAACAACCATCGTTAATAACCATTGGCACTAATAACAATTATTTATAACCACCAACAAAATACGTTATAACCTCTGTTGTTTAGTTCGTAACATTTCCCAAGGTCGGTTGAGCCCCATTTGGCTACCAGCTGGGTGCCACGTTGTGCCATTTTATTGCACCACATGGCCACATGCTGTTGGGCCACAAACCGCCACTAAGTTTAGCAGTTATGCCAACTCTGGCAGTTCACCAAATTTATCTAGGCCACCACTAAATTTAGCCACAACTACCAAACTTTTAGTGAGTATGCCAATTTTGATGATGCTAAAATTTACATGGAGCATAACTAAATTTTTATTTTTCCAATTTTTGATTGGAACTTTGGCTGAGCATAACTTTTCCATACAAACTTGGATTGAGGAGCCACTTGTGCCTATGGATTCCTTATGACGGGATCTTCAATTTGGTTCTAGTTTTACCGACTTTGATTTTGGGCCTTTAGGTATTCTCCTGATAATTACTCCCCACTAAGGGACTACAAGTTGATGTACTCTCCCATTTCTTGATTTGCATAACAAATGTCTCTAATAGGACACACTTTCTGCTCTTTCACCTTTTTACTTTGGAACCAGAGCAATGAAGCTGCCACCTATATCCATTTCTAAATCTGTAGCTGCTAATGCATGTACCACAACTTGCAAGATTCCAAGAAAGATTTTACTTGCCAAGATATTATAAAACACTTATGGTCAAGTCTTACAAAATATACGATATACCTTGTTATCTAACTAAAGGCCAAAATTTCACTATGTTGCATTTTAAATTGATGTTATACACTTCATCACATTTACAAGTTTTTACCCATCTACAGGGTCTTTAAAAAGAATCATGTGATTTACAATGGTGGTCGTACTCAACTACTTAAAAACACCACCCGTCTCTTACCTAACTAGGCTAATGGGCTTTCTCCCCGTAACTAGCTTCCTTGTTGAACTACTTCATTGGCCGGTTCCTTCACGGGTGCTTTTATAGGCTTCTGGTCCCTCTTTGGGTGTAGATTTGGATGAAGCTTCTAACACGTGGCTTTATGATGTCCACCCTGGTTGCAATGGATGCAATGGTTTTTCTTCCTCCATACTTTCTTGACCTTCTTTTGTGTCTCCTTCCGAGGTGACATATTCTTCCTTGAACAAATGTCTTTAGTGTAGCTATGGCAAGGTGAACTTGACTTAGCTCTTCCTTTCAAATGTTCACTATCACTAGAAGGTTGTGATGTGCTCTCAACATTCTGCACTAACTCAAAATTATCGCTTGAAGACTCTCTTGTCTTCATGGGTTTGGAGTGTCTTTCAAATGCATCAAAATCATAATCATAATGAGAACATGAAACTAAATAATCACTGACATTATTTACATCAGTTGTTGATTCTTAAGCGGGTGATTATGGCTTCGCCAAGCCTTTACCGCATTTCAACTTTTCCAAGGCTTCTTCTGTGGCTTATAGCTAAAGCTGCAACCTTCACTTCTTCTCTTCTAATTATTGTAGTATTCTTTTGAGTTCAAAATTCTTTGATTGAATCCTTGGGTTGATCCCATCAAGTTCTTGGAGTCATGCATTCTTTGATGGTTTGCCTATAATAACATATCTATGATGGCTATTTTAATGATGAAAAGGATATGCAGAAGAAGAACATTCACTTGAAGATGGTTATGGAGGTTTAGGAGGTTCTCCTCCATTTCCTTGATTTACCGAAGCATTTTCCTCTACTTTCTATTTCTTCTTCCTTTCCTTTTTTACTATTCTCTTCTCATAATCTACAAACAATTTGTCTACCATGTTTGCCATTCTATAGAAGGCTTTATGGAAATATTTTTCATTCTCAGTGCAAAGATCATTCTCCATTTTCCTTCTTCATGTTTCATATCCAATCTCTGGGTCAAAAAGAATTGAGGTTTCCTTCACCCTCTTTGAGTTTGGCCTTGGTTGTCATCCAAACTCACAATTCACATCAATAAGAAGACTGCTCTGATACCAACATGATTTGGGATCTTTTATTCGGTGATGTTAGAAAAATTGCATAAAACAACATGTAAAAACAATAAATGCATACACTTTAATATGAATCAATATAAAAGGAGATCATAAATACAATGCAACATTATTTGATAACAAAGTCCACCTAATGTGGGCTACGTCTCTGGGCCTAGCTTCATAGTGGAGAGGCATCTTCATTCATCTCGGGAAAAAGAAAGGCATGTACATGAAAAAATACATAATTATACCTCAATTTCTAAGAATGACTTGAAAATGGGCTTTTCAAATAAAAAATTTGACTGCACTGGTGGAATCCTTGCAAAATTCTAAGTGAGTATAAACTTAGCTATATTCTGCCACCATCAACTCTGGACCCCCAAAGATTATTTAAGATTCCAAAATAAAATATAAAGGGAATATTATGGAGAATATTATAAGAAATATTCCTTGGCAATATTCTCTCGATCTGCGTGATAACGTGAGGTTTTGCCCCTTGTTTCTGTCCTATAGGGTTCCACCACCCCTCCACATGTTATTCCGAACTGCCTCCTTCGTTCGAATGAATGACATGGATATTTTAAGTATAAGAGTGTCAACATACATATAAAATTCCATTGGGCTGACACATTGGCTGGCATGGTTATAATTAAGTTGTATGCTGGGAGGGGGTCATGGGTTCCAACCCCATGGACCCTTGTGTTTATGTATAAAACAAATGTTGTTATATCTATAACCACCACCATTAATAATTTTTGGCACTAATAAAACATGTTTATAACCATCAACCAAATACATTATAACCTCCATTGTTTAGTTCGTAATGTTACTCAAGTTCAGTTGAGTCCCATTTGGCCACAGTTGGGTGCCACATGGCACCATTTGGTTGGGGCACATGGCCCTTTTAGTGTCAGTACTTATAGCCTTCCACTAGTGATCAAACATGCTCTTACAAAGTGGTCCTAGGGTGTCAAAGTCAATTTTTTTCATTTCAGTGAGCCTTCAAGTAAACATTTGGTCACTGGGTATTAGGTTTAGGACTATTTTCACTCCTTCCAAATTTTTCCAAGTACTAGTCTGTGTCACCCCTCAGCTGAGTGTACCATCATTAAAAGAGTTTTCATCAATATTACAGGTTCCAAACTATCATTTTTAAGTGAGTGGGTCATCTTATACCTTGTTGCCTCAGTTGTTCTTTTAAGGCTCATTTCCCTCTCCTAGGGTTTTGAGGGCATTTTTCTTGGTTCCATGAATCCCATGATCAAAAAATAAAAAAAAATTATATCCTAATGCTCATATACCTTCTCCTACCCTTCATATACCTTATTAAACACTTCCCATCACTTATATCCCTCAAATTCACCATTTTGCCCACAAACCCTAGCCTGTTGTTACAATTTGACATTTTTTTTAGGCTAGGCCTGTGTTTTTCCCTTTTGGACCACTTACCCTCACTCAATATTTGAAATTCTACTTTCCCCTATTTCCTAACATCCCTCCCTACCTCCCAATTTTTTTCTGAGAATTATAATCCCCCATCCCCTTCATTTCCCTTCATTTCTATAAATCCTCTGTTTTCCCCTCACTAAACCCTAATTTCCTCTCCCACTGAGCTAGGGTTTGCTACGGAATCAGAGATATATGAGAAGAGGAGGAATACAGGATATCAGAAGGTATGAGGCCATTTCATATCATCAACATCAGGTCTCCATCATTTTTCAAGAAGTCATTCCAAGGGACAAGTCATTCACCACACATAAGGGCTGAGTTTTCTTTAAACTGTGTTTCGGACCAGACAGGGATGCATTTGGCAAAAGTGAGAGAGGTTTTTGTCCATAATAGTCCAAGGATGAAAAAAATCCTTCAATGTTTACACAAGTGTCATGTTTTTAGAGAAATTTCAAAAATACAGTTTCTACAAGAGAGTTGCTGCACTTCTACAATGACTTTGGGAAAATCATTTTTTCTTCTAGCTGGATTATCCAAATGACTTTCTTGATGAGTCAACTGATAACTATAGAGAAATATATTTCCAATTAGCTATCATTATCCCAATTTGGAGTTGAGGAAGACCTCCAAAAGTTTTCGGCAAGAGAACACTTCATTTTTGCACCCTCATTCTGCACTTTTTGACCAGTCTTGGGAGAATTGACTTTTCAAGGGCTATAATTGATCATTTTCAATGCTTGATTGGTCCATTGTGTATCCAAGAGAGATGCCTTTCCAATGAGCTATTATGGGATCAATTTGGACACTAGGAAGGGACTCCAAAGTCCACTTGAAGATGAAGGGTGTGCCTGGCACTGCACTAGCGCTGCACGCTGAGCAGTGTTGGGAGAATTGAATTTTGACAGGGAAAATGAACTCCAAATGAAAAAAATTTAAGATGTTTTGGAACGTAGACTTGAAAATATTTCCAAAAATATATTTTGGGCCCAATTTGGACACCGTAAATGCACTCAAAAGTCCACATGAATATGAAGGGCGCACTTGGCATTGGTGCTGGGCACCTAGCACTAGCGTTGCACGCTGAGCAGTGTTGGGAGAATTGACTTTTGATAGGGAAATTAACTCCAAATGAAAAAATTCAAGATGTTTTGGAAAGAAGATAGGCAGAGCTTTCCAACAAGCTATTGTGGGTCCAATTTGGACATCGGGAAGGCCTCCAAAAGTGCATCTGAAGTTGAAGGGCGCATCTGCACTTGGCGCTACGTGCTAGCATTGGAGCTACGTGTTTGACAATTTGTCCATATTTTCATTGTTTCGTCCTAGTTTTCACTTTAATCTTGGAAAATCATAATTTTATCCTTGTAATTTATCAGTTGAATGTAATTATGATGCTTCTAGAGCTTACTAGGGTAGATTCATTAGGTAAAACAAATTTATGAAGTGTAATGTATTAGTTTGTATGAATTAGGGATGAGTCACTTTGACCACCCTATTTTCTTGTTAGCAGTTTAGATTCTGTTAGAAAAAACTCCTCCTCTCATGGATTCGACCCCCTGAGCTTAGGATGAGTTGTTTGTGTTCTATATGATGCTTTTCCTCAGTCATTGTGTTGGTTGGACTCAGTTGGATGCTTAGGCTTTGGGTAGACATCATTTTGTATCAATTTTCAACAAGAGATTAATGAAAAGTTGCAACTATTTCCTTGGGATCCATGTGGTATGATGTTCATTTCAGTTTTCTCTATTGTGATCATATGTTAAAATGTTTTTTGTACTTAATCAATCATTTCATTCCTTTTAAGTGGATTTTTTCAAGTTGATAGGCAGAACTCATAATATTTATGCTCTTTTTTGGGAAAATATTCACAGTCTATGTTTTCTCTAGTTTAGGAAGAATCCATGTTGCTTACATGCTCTTTATAGCTCCTCACCTATATTTAATCACCTCATCCATTAAACCCTAGAGTGTTGAGCCTTGTGCCTACCTTACCCCATCAAACACCCTACAATTTTGACCTAATTTCCTTGCCCTAACTGTTTGGCTCCCCCTGATCCAGCAAAACCCTCCAAAATCAAATCAAAACCTTGTGGTACTATACCTAGCCTATTATCAGTTTCTAGATCCAGTCAGTTTGGCTAAGATCCTTACAGAGAGAGCCCTCTCCTGGCCTAGAAGGGCTAGCTAATTGGCTAAGCGTGGTTTGTGGTTCCCCTGGCATTGCCTTCCTTTAGCTTAAGGTTCAATCTAAGTGCTAACAGGCCCCATGCTATTGGACCACAAACCTTTGCTAAGTTTAGCGTTGCCTTTGACAAGTTTAGTGGTTACGACAACTGTGGCATTTCACCGAATTTATTAAAGCTACTATTGAATTTAGCCCCAACTTCCAAAATTTTAGCCATTCCGCCAATTTTGATGATGACCAAATTTATCTGGATCATAACTAAATTTGTCTTTTGTCCAAGTTTTGACTGGAACTTTGACTGAGTGTAACTTTCACATACAAACTCGAATTAAGGCGTCGTTTGTGTCATTGGATTCCTAGTGACAAGATCTTTAATTTGGTACTGGTTTTATTAAGTTTCAATGAATTTGATTTTTGGGCCTTTAGGAATCCTCTTAGATTAGAGAAGTATTTATAGTAGCAAGAGGAAAATAAATTTATCAAAGTTCTAGTGTAGTTTGACTTATGCAAAGGATTTCCAATTGAACTATAGATTTAGTGGGGAGATTAGAAGTACATTAAAATTTTAGACAATTGGAAGTTACCCTTTAGTTGTTTGCGTTTATGTGAGTTTGGTCACTTTTAGAGGGAATGCAAGAAGAAAAGGCCAAACTAGATTTACAAGAACAAATAAACAATATGGGAAGAGAACCCAATGCATATAGGCTCAAATGAACAAATGGTGTCAAAAGGGAAAATGCAAAGAATGGTGTCTAAATGATGAAAGGGTGGATGTCATCAAAGTAGAGGAGGTTACTACTAGCAAAGATGAGGTCCTCATAGTTTTCGTGCAAGGATCTTAAATAATTAGACATGAACCTTCCATTATTGATAATCTAAAGGCCAATATTAATCAACACATGATTTCCCGTAATCTTGAACTTCATTCAAGTTCAAAGCTAGATGAAAAGTTGAATAATAATAATTAGTTATGTCCTACTCAAGCTGTTGAAATAGAAGGAGAAGTTTTGGGGAGTCTTTACTTATATAGATTTAAGCCTATGCTAAAAATACATTATAGGAAGACAACCATGTGTAGCCCTATTTTGATTGAGTATGAAGTATTTTCATTTTCCTAATCCTTGAGAAGTATGGAGAAGTTAATATAAGGATATTGAAAGGAAACCTCTATGGATGAGGGAATAGGAATATAAGTTGGATTGGTTTTATATTTAGGCTAGATCTCTTCTTTAGGAAGAAAATCCCTTTTGGCTAAAACAAAAATTAATTCAATAAAAGGAGTTAGGGAGGGAAAAAATTGATAATAAAGGGATCCCATATAGAAAGGAAGGGACGTGACAAGGTTCTCAAGTGAATATTCTCTCCTTAAATGCTTGAGGGGTTGGGGGTGCCCACAAGATGATTTCCCTTTAAATATTATTTCCATGTTGTTATAACCATATTTTCCACTTCATTATGCTGGGAGAGATCTTAGCTCAGCTCACATTAGTTGCAAATCGAAGTGCATCCCCTTTCACCATTTATTTTTCTCATTAGATTCCTTATCACTCCCTAATCCTTATAAACATGGGTATCATTACCTAATATTAATGTACATCCTATCATGGCATTTTCAAACTAAACATGATGCCTTTGTTGATTAAGTCATGATGGCTCAGGATTCTAGAATTTGATTTTCCCAAGATGATCAACTCAAGTGAGGGTGTGATGACTTGGATTAGGGTCAATTATTAGAGAATTTTCCCAAATCCTCTTAGGCTTCTTCTTCGCTGAATGTTTCCTGGTTTTATTTGTTCTTGGGTCTTTGTTTGATGATTAAAATCTCTTTTGGGTTTATTGTAGACAAGATCCATAGCTTTGGAGTAAGAGATGAGTCTTTTTTTCTTGAAAATTTATCTCAAACAACCCAATAACTCCCTTTTCTTAGCCATAGAGTAATTTATTAGCTGCATCACTTCTTATTCCCAGCCACAAAGTGATGCCATTGCACTCTATACCCATAGAGGGAGCAATAAACTTGTAATTCAAGGTTTTTGAGTGAGATTTTATTTGGCTTCTTCTATTTGTAGCTTAGGTAATTTTAGCTAACTACAATAGGGTTAGATTTGTTTGAGATTTGATCCAAAACCCTCTTTTATTGTGATATATTCTTGATTCTTGCATCTTTTATTTGCCTTGTTTGAAGTTTTTTCCAATATTTGTTTACCTTGCTTGGTGACTTGTGATTTGGATAGGTTTTTAAATGATGTCAAAATTGATATATTCACTTTTTTAGTATTTAATTCTCTTCTTATTTAACAAGTATGTAGTATCTCAAACTTATTGTGTGCTAGGTCTTGTTTCCCTTGTTAGGGTTTTGGTTTGTTTTTTCTTGTAAAGAAATTGTAGGCTTGGTCTTTTGGTTGCCTTGATTATGTTACAAATCCAAACTTTCTTTCTCTTATTTGTCATTTTTGATAAGCAATATAACACATTTTTTTTGTTTCAAGGCTTTAGTTTGAAGCTTTTGAGTGCTTGAATGGTGCTTTTGCATTAGTGTCTTGAAGTGGACGAATTAGTTAGCGAATTGATTTCATTTGAGGATTTTGTGTGTATAAAGTGGTTAATGAGAGTACATGAGGATTTTTTTTTGTTGCTTGGGAAAAAGAAAAGATTTATCTACCCTTCTCTTATATATATTTCATTGAATTGAAATGAACTTGCATGGTTAAAGTAGTTTGCATTTTTGGATTAGCCATGATTCTCTAAACACCATCATAGTTACATTTTTGCACCTTTGAGTAAGTAACAACTAATAAAATCAAGCGCTAAAATTCTTCTTAAACTTTTTGGTTATAACACACCAACATGTATTAACTTGTAGAGCCTTGAAATAGGACTGAAGAGGACACTCTTAAAGGGTATACAATACTAACTAGCTCCACTGAAGAGAATAAATCCATTACCACACCAATTTCTTGTAGGAAATATCCTTTAACACATGATTAAAGCATGCAGTTGCATCAAGAAATCATGGAGTGAAATCCTTGCTCCATTAGTTTTAGTGTTTGTCTAATTGTGCATGTTCGAAGATCTCTTTGAGAGGCATATGGCTCACAATGAGCAATCTCTCAAGAGGTTGCAGGCTTGGATACCCTGCCTACACGTATGTCCCTAGTTGCACATGTACTGCCAGTTAGGTGGTATAATAAGCGGACTATCTTTACAACTATTACCTAGGAAACTATTGCTGGGAAGTCCCACGGTATTTAAGACTCACTATATCAATGCTGTTGGGGAGTGGTGCTCAGCTCCATTGAGGTCATTTGTATTGGTAAATGTTGGTATAAGGAGGATGGGATAACTACTTCTAATCCCTTCATTAGTTCAAGGTCCTTGGGGATTTCATCACCTAAAGCATCTTGGATTTTAGGAGGCACCTGTGCTTTGTATGCTTATTATTATCTTAGGATTTTTTACAGTGTGTACTCTTTATTCCGAGTTTACTTAGCCATAAGGGTGTATTGTTTAATTAATTATATCAATATATTCACCATGGTTGACATAAGTGTTTGTTGATCTTATAGAATTCAAAACATTCCTCCTAAAGAGGAAGGCACACCATTATAGAGACGTACGATTACTCCAACATTGAAGGAATTAGATATAATTGTGTCTAAGAGGGTTATTTTTGGTTCATGGGTGGAATAATAATTCATTGTGTAAGCGGTGGATGAAATTCCACCACTAAATGTAAACTCACCTTTGACAAATCCTCTTAATCTCGTATTTGTTTTGGTGCGTGCAAAGTTTACACAACCTTTTACTTGTTTTCTCATCTCATGGTTGGAGAGGGTGGTGCTTCAACCATGGGAGATATGGGACCCTCTTCACCATATACATCAAGGATTTCTACTCTAATGTCCCCATTACCTTTGATTAGTGTGATAGAGTCTAATCTCCCAACTTTGACTATGTCTCCCTTCCCACTTTGGGGCATAACACTAGTTTTTCTCCAACCCTGGTCAGTTTCCCTAATTTTTTAGTGTCTTTCACTGTTATCAAATTCCCATTTGATACAAAGGTGAGTTAGAGCCCACACACGAGAACTAAGTGGTTCCCATCTACTTCTGCTATTCATATGGTTGTTATATCTCGTGCGGGACAATCATCTACAAGAAATATTATAAGAGGTTTGTACCTATTCCTAATAATTCTAAGGGAAGTAATGTTTTCAAAGGATTATTTAACCCTTAAGGTAGTTCTACATCAGGGAGGATTTATTTTACCATAGGCCCATGTGCCTTTCAGTGGGCTAACTTATCTAGGGGAAATGTCCTTGCTAGTACCATATTTCTCATGAGTCTTCCTACTTTGGGTGGTGCTTTCATATCAAGAGTTTATCATTTTGGTATCATATACAATATTATTAGTAGTCATGCTCTTAGGAGTTCCTTTGTCCTTAGGGGAAACCTCATGGGGGTAAAAATCCTTTTGCAACTACAACTAGTCCAGGGGTTCAATACTCTAGGCCTTGTTGGGATGACGACCTTCAAATCCAATTTTGTTTAAGTTTTGAGTAAAATTTTGTAATATTGTAAAGTCTCTACAAGTTGAGGAGAGGAGTGCACAGAACTTTAAGAGTCAAAGGGGATTTTAGGAAGGTCAAAGCCCCTTATTTTGTAAAGGGATGGGTTTTTTTGATGATACAATGAACTCCGCCCATGGTTCACAGACCATGGTAATGTAATGTAAAAGATATAAAAGGGAGTCATCTAGGAGTCATTAAAAAAAGAGTGAAAGCTTATGGATAGTAAATAAGTAATATTTTGAGTCTATAAGTCTGTATTCTGGTGAAGGGGAAGGATCCTACAGTTGAGTGTGTAGAGACCTTGGTAAGTTTGCAGCTGAGTGTGCATGCACCTGCAGCTGTATGCACAGGGTTAGAGGATCTGTATGTATTAAAGATATGAAGTAATAAAGAAAATTTGAAGAAAATATGTGCGTTCCTTGTATATTTATGTGCTTTGTGTTTTATGCTCAATTATGATTCAGTTCTTTGTCATATTGTTTTAAATTCATCACGAAGGTTCATATCTACTTTGGTATATTAAACTTATGCATGCTAGAACACTTAGGCAAAGTTCCTAGATTTAATTAAGTAGAAATCACTTTAAGTTTGTGATTCGGAGGATAAAGGTTCGTGAAGGCCAAATCAGACCCTAATTTAAGGAAACCCCTCGCTGCTACATCACATGGCCTTATGGATGTAGAAACCCAGTTCTAGCATCCCCCAATACTGCCTTGGGTGAGACTGCAGTTTGCACTAAGCAGACTATTTCCGAAAGGGCCAATAATGTAGGGTTTTGTTTATTAGAGAAACTAACTCTGAACCTAGGTCCAAGCCCCCTCAAGGCATCAAATGGTTTCATTTCCAGGAGCGGGATCTATCTAAGGGATGTGTGATGTGGTGTCCATGGATACCAACTAGGAAAGAAATCAAGAAGTGGATAGATCAGAAGTTTCACAAGTTTTTAACTTAAGAAAATTGAAATCCGTGCTGGTCCAAAGGAAGGTGGTTATAGAGATATCTCTACACAGAAGAGAACAAAACTTTCTTTTCGTCGTTCCCTTTTGAATTACACGAGTGGCTGTCTAAGCTAGCAGATATCAAACCTACTTGGAAACATGATGATCCTATTGTGTGGACTCCTAAACAGATCAAGCACCTTGAAGAGTCTGATTATAAGGTTGCAAGGGATGTTGAATATTGGATCAATAGTATTTTGGGTGATTTCATCATTGAAATTGCAATTGACACATCTGTATCTTATAGTGAAGCTGAACGCCAATTCTTTAAGGGTCCGAGAGGTAAGTACCTGAGATTGCTAAAAACTTGGATTAAAATTCTAATGTGTGAAAAGGGTGTTATGCCTTTGAATTGAGGTCATATCAGATCTACACAAAGTGGAAAAATATTTAGAGCCGATTGGGAAAAATATACTGAAGGCATGTACAATCCATTGTTGGGTGAATCAAGCAACGAAGAAGAAAGGACCAACCCTAACACACCTGGAGGTGTGCCACAGACAGAAGGTTAGGGAACTTCTAGGATTCCACATCCATCCACCCCATCTCCACCTTCATCACCAACTCATACACCTATGCCTCCACCTCCACCTTCATTCTTCAGTATGGTGAATACAATGAAAATTCTTATATTCAAGGGTGAGGGATCAAAGGATCCTGATCAATTTTGGTTTGTAACTGAATCTATGTGGAAGGCGCAACAAATAAATGATAATGACATGAAGAAAGCATAAATGGTTACAATGCTAAATGATAGAGCGCTTTCATGATATATCAAATATAGAACAACCAATCCAAAAGCTATGTTGGCTGAGACAAAGACTGTGTTGAATGCGGAATTTAGAAAGCCGAAATCACAGGCTCAATTTGTTACTAAAATAAAGGAGATCAAGCAGACAACTAACGAGTCTACGTGGGATATGGATCAAAGGTTGAAGTGCTTACTAAGACATGCTAATCTTCATATTTCAGATGAACAACATAAGGAATGGGACATAGCTTCACTATTTCCACACTTAAGATTTACTTTGTCTCAATAGAAGATCATATCTCAGGTAGAAGCATTAGAGATCGCGATGAAGTTGATCTAGGATATGAATATAGGAGTCCAATAGATCCAATCATAGTTAGCAAGCCTGCATATGGAATTGCAGGATCTAAAGAAGGGAAATGAGGTTCAGTCAAGACTATGCCCTAAATTTTGGTGCACGAAATGCAAGGCTGTAGGCCACTATAATGATCAATGCCCTGTGTAATGGGATTATATAGTTGTTGGAGGTCCCAAATCACTAAAACTGGAGTCTCCTACTGGATCAAGCACTGGTTCAAGCATCTAGTGTAGTATCTTCCAAGTACCATGAATGCATATGACAGACAATTTTTATCTATTATAAAAGTTTGTGTAGTCACCAAAGCACATCTTCTACAAATTTTCTAAATCGGTTGGCCATGACGGAAGAGATTGCTGAAGCTATGAATTGATGACAGACATAACCCCAATGTGAAAAATGTAGGCTGAAACCCGCACACACAATGACCAAGGCTCATCTATGGCTCATGGAGGATTCCAAGGATGAGGAAGAGGACAAGGAGGAGGTGTTGGAAGAGTTCGAGGCTAGATCATCTACTACAACGGTGGAGAACCAAGACATTTTGCGCACGACTGTCAGAATCCAACTCATCCTTCTTGTCAATATTGTAAGCAATTTGATCATGTTATAAAAGAGTGTCCTGTATTAATAACAAAGATGTAGGAAAAGAAGAACCAACAACTACGAAGAACATTCATATGATGCAATCCGAACAACACGAAGACAATCCTAGTGTCAATATAATAATGCAAAGTGGTATATCCACTGGTGAAGACAATGTAGAAGGTAAATCAGATACATGGGTTCACAGGGCTAGTGGAAAGAATGTTAGATCTAACTTACATAGAGAAAAGGAGACATTTATGTAGGTAAGGAAATTTTTTATGGATCCAAGTGCTTCTATGTCTAAAACTCAAACCAATTGCCCCATGAAGAGAGAAATTTGAAGAAAGTACTATAGTGGAGAAACTCTGATCCCACAGTGCTAAAATCGTTTCTACAGACATGCATGAAGCTATTGAGGGATCATAAGGCAGTTGAAGGACTACAAGAACTGATAGATAACTATGCTAGTAAGGACAAGCCACTACTAGAACAACGTGCCATAAATAAGGTGAACCGAAGAAAGAAAAGGACTAGTAGGGAAATGGGGTTGACAACACAAACAGGTGATTTTGATATGGACCAAATAATTCAAGACTTGGGATCTGTCACTAATGTACTGCCAAAACGGACTTGGTAATGTATGGGGAAACCTCAGGTCTAGTTGTCACCAATCCAGCTGCGCATGGAAAACCAACAAAATATAATTCCAATGGGCCACCTACATGGAGTGGCTGTAGATATTGAAGGAGCTAGCGTGCTCGCAGATTTTGAAGTTATTGAAATAGTAGATGATAGTAATCCATACCTAGCATTTCTCAGGATTGATTGGGCTTTTGACATGAATACTATTATTAATTTGAAGAAGCAAATCATGGTATTTGAAAAGAATGGCCTTAGAGTGGTTGTTCCATTAGATCCAATGAAGGGTGTGTGGTACATAGAACCAATTTGTGATGACTATGATGATGAAGACATTGATCACATATATAAACTCATTGCGCGACTTGAAGACTGGATTAATCCCAATGTAGATGGACGTATCAGTTGGGAGAAGGATAGTTCGTTCCAATTAGACTCAGATGAAGAATTAGAAAACTGGTAGAATTAGTTGCATGAGGTCTCTACACTACAATGCAATAAGCTTACAAAGTCTCTGCGCTGTATATCAACTGAGGTATGTAAATTACCTTATTATGATGGGCTAGATGATGTCAATACTTTTCTTAACCATTTTGAAAGAGACATATTAGAGGAGCACAGGTTCCAAGCTATAGATTTCGCTTTAAGAGCTATGCCTGCAAGATGGTGGGGAACCCACAAGAATAATATTGCTGATTAGAAGGAATATCATAGACTGATGAGATTAAGATTTCACTTTGCAACAATACGACTTAGTGAAAGTACATAGGTAAGGATGACCTATGCAAACATCTAGCTCAATGGACTAAGGCTTGGGGTGAGGTACCTCAAACAGAAGGGGTACATATGTTTATTCATACCTTAGACATTATACCGACAAACTGGTATTTGGAAACGGAGCTGTGACACAAGACTGTTGATTAGGATGAAATGAAGTAGAATTTTCTGCTTACATTCAACTTTGAAGATGGATTTGAATGCATTGATGGGGCATTTCAGGCGATCAATGTAGTGATCTTCCAAACACCAATATAACCTATCACTTGGATGTAGCCTAATTGGTGCACGCAGCTACAACATGCAATAGACTGCTACAATGTTACTACAAAAGAAGGCGATGACGATCCCAAAAATATCAACATTCCTAAGTCAGAAGGACTGCGCAAAGTAGTAGGACTTGATGCAAAGATCCTTGATATATCACAACCGGAAAAGATAAAACAAGTAAATATTGGCTCAAATGTAGAACCAAATTTCACGCATATTGGTGAATATTGAGATGAAGACATGGTGGGAATGTTTGCTGAGTCATTGCATGAATATTAGGACTTATTTCCAAAAAAATTCTTTGAATTGAAGGGCATAGTAGGTGATTTGGTTGTGATGAAGATCAATTTAAAGATAGATGTTAAGCCGGTTAAGTAGTGCCCATATTGAATGAACTCCAATTACAAGGAAAAGGTGCAAGAAGAGTTGGATAAGATGCTTGTGGCAGGTATAATTGAGCTAGTGGAAGAGTCAGAATGGATCAGTCAGATGGTAGTCCAGGAAAAAAAAACAAAGGGTGATATAAGGATTTGGGTAGATCCATGGAAGCTAAATGATGCATGCGTACATGACCCCTTTCCTATGCCTTTTACAGATGATGTTTTAGAAAATGTTGGTGGAAAAGAGGCTTATTCGTTCACAAATGGATTTTTGGGATATCACCAAATTAAGATTGCGCCTGAGGATAAGAGAAATACTATCTTCACTATGGAATGAGGTTCATTCCAATATACAATTATGCATTTTAGATCGAAAAATGCCCCGATAATATTTTCAATGGTGGTAGTCGCACAATTCAAAGAATTTATTCACAAGTTTATGGAGGTCTACTTTGACGATTGGATAGTATTTGGGCTTGTTAAGAAACGTGTTTCTAGTTTGTGCCTAATGTCGGGTACGTGTAGGAAGTATCGGATTTCCTTGAATTTGAAGAAATGTATTTTCTATGTACCTTATGGAATACTATTGGGACATGTTGTATGAAAGTAGGGATTGATGGTATACCCTTCCAAGATTGTTGTATTTATCAATTTGGATCCACCCAGGAATGTAAAACAACATCACACAACATTGGGTCATACATGGTATTACATGAAGTTTATAAAAGCATACACACATATCATTGTGCCAATGGAGAATTTATTGAAGAAGGATGCTATGTTTTGCTGGGATGACGACTGCCATAAGAGATTGGATGTTATTAAGGAGAAGATGGTTACTGTGCCAATCCTAGTATTCTCGGGTTGGAAGAAAGAGTTTCATGTGCATGTGGATGCATCTTGTATAGCATTGGGAGTCATTTTAAGTCAACTAGGTGAAGGAGATATTGACCATCTGATTGCCTTTGCAAGTAGGAAATTATCTAAGGCAGAGCGAAACTATTCAACCACAGAATGAGAAGGGTTACCCATGGTATATGCGCTACAAAAATTCAGGCATTATCGGCTAGGCATGCGCTTTAAAATGTATACAGATCATTCTGCATTGAAGTACCTGGTCAATAAGCCTGTGTTGGGGGGGAATATTTGTAGATGGTTTCTTCTCTTCCAGGAGTATGATTTTGAAGTGATAGTTAAGCCAGGAAGTTTAAATGTTGGACCTAATCACCTCTCTACGATCAAGAAAAACGAATAACCCACTAATATCAATGAGGGTTTACCTGACGTGCAACTCTTCACTTTCAGAGTTGCTAATAAACATTTTGCGAACGTTATTTAGTTTTTTCTACTATTGTAGCTCCTGAGGGATACACACCACATTAAAATAAGGAACTAGTGGTAAGCGCTGCAAATTTTTCAGTCATTGCAGGACACTTATATAAGATGGGATTGAATGAAGTTCTGTGCTATGTACTTGAGTATGAACGATACGATATTTTTGATGAAGCACATGGTGGTGTCACAAGAGGACACTATGTAAGCAAGGCAACTACGCAGAAGATTCTGTGAGCATGATTATGGTGGCCTATCGTAAATAAATATTCTAAGGAGTACTTCAGTGTGTGCGATGTGTGTTAGAGGACTAGAAGACCATCACAAAGAGATAAAATGCCCTTAAATCCTCAGGTCACACTACAATAATTCAATAAACGGGAAATTAACTTCGTTGGACCAATTATTCCACTAGGGAAGAAGACAGGTGCACATTATATTATCACTGTGACAAATAACTTGACCAAATGGGCCAAGGCACAACTTGTGAAGGATTACAATGCAGAAACTGTTGTGAATTTTATTTTTGAATACATTATGTCACGGTTTGGATGCCCAAAGATCTTGATGAAGGATGGAGGTTCACACTTCTTGAATAAAACAATTAAGACGTTGATAGAAGAGTTCCAAATTCACCATCAGAAGACTACATTATATCATCCCCAGGTGAATGGCACCATTGAAACTTTTAACAAAATATTGGAAAATGCCTTAACATAGGTCTGTAATGTTGATAGGAATGACTGGGATGTGCGCATACCAATGGTTCTATGGGCATATAGGATGACTTGTAAGAAATTGACAGGGAAAACACCGTTTCATCTGGTATATGGACAAGAAGCAGTGATGCCAATGGAATATATAGCGCCCAACTTAAGGATCACAACAGTAACTGAGATGGATGATCGCGACTGCATGGAGGAATGTTTAGTGCAAATACTTGCGCTAGAGGAGGATCAATTTCTGGTTGGTTTTAATCAGAAAGTGTAGAAAGATAGGGAAAAGGCGTGGAATGATCGCCACATTAAGCAACACAATTTTAAGAATGGATATTTGGTAATGATGTATGACAGTAAGTTCACAAAGTTTCCAGGGAAGTTTCAGATGCATTGGTTAGGACCCAATGTAATCAAGGATATGTCGAATTGTGGCGTAGTTCAGCTCACGAAGCTGAATGGGGAGTTGTTTCCTGGAAGGATTAATGGAAACAGATTGAAGGTATACAAGGACAATCCCATTCCTACAAGGCTGCGATGACTTTATGATAGTAGGAAAGTCTTAGTGCTTTAGGTAGTTGGAAGAAAGCGTAGGACTATAAACTACTTTGCCGAGAAATGGTTCCGTCGAAGAAGGTGAGCTGTGCGATGTTTAGGGATGTGGCACAGGGGGATAAAGCTGCGACAATGTAGCTACACCATAAGGGAGGATCCCGTATAGCCTGACTAGAATATGATTGTTAGAAAAGGTACAGTTGATTTGACTACAATTTTTCTATTAAAGGGAGCAGGGGAAGTGCATTTAAGGAGCATATCTATGAAAATCTTTGCCAAATTTGCATTATGAGGAAGATCTGGAGGAATTCATGGCATTCAAATTTTAATTTGGCTATAAATATAGCCTCCCACTCTACATTAAAACACTTTTCCTATTGAAAAGTTCTTCTTAGCTTTTGCACCTAAGTCTGAGCCGAAAGAAGTGTTTCATATCTGGTGAATATTGGTAGGACATCTATTTGGCATTTCTAGAAAAAGGATTAATAGGAATCATGAATGCTACTCCTCCTACACACACCACAACTCCTAGATGACCAAGGTCAAAGCCCACAACTATAAAAGCAGTAACAACAGTGGTAGAACCAACAGAAGCAACAACAGTGAAGAAGCAGAAGAAACCACAAAAGCCACCCGTGAGACAGTCACCTAGGAAGATGACTGCTGAGTAGAGGAGAAAGGGAAAGCTAGACAAAGAGAAAAAGAAGCAACCAATGGAGCCAATTGACTTAGAGGAGGAAGAACTTGGGGCAGGAATTGAGGATATCAATGTCGATGAGGCCAAACTAATTTCGCGGTTACCTCCATATATGCTGCTGAGAAAGCCGACTGCTAAGGTGATCAAGGACCCTGATGTAGTGAAATTTTCCATTTGTACACCTTTGCTGCATGAGTATGTGCCCTTTGAAGGATCATTTTTAGTGTAGGTACCACAACTATGCATGGAGGATTGGGATTTGGTGGACAGGGCCAAATTTCGTCATTTTGAACCAAATAAATACCTGAAGATGGTATATTATGAGGAGGTCGATGCCACATGCGTAGAACCAATGACATGGGCAGTGGGGATTCAACATGCTGGGTTACTAAACTTGTTGAGTGTGCCTCATTTTAGGTGCAGCAACATCAATACCATATGTGTGCACCAGTTGCTGACTTTGGTACACGATGGAGCTTTATGACTGGGGGAGAGGATCCTAATTGACACTATGCTGATCAGAAGGATCACTATGCTGCCATGTGCAGGAATAGACCCTACCAGTGATTTTGTTGGAAAGTATCAAGAAAAGAAGCTTTCATACCAAGTGAAGAAGGATTTTCATGTTGTCAAGAAGTCGCGAGGTTACACTGTTAACTCAATTTTTGATCAGGATGTCTCATTTTTCATATCCATTATGGCTGGTAAAATTACAAGGAAGTGTAGGGAAGATGAAGTGACAGCCCCATTCATTCAGTTGGTTGCATAGTGTGCTCAAGGGGTATAGTTTAATTGGACTGACTATCTCTTTCAGGAGTTTCTAGATCATTGTCGCGAGGCCTAGGAAGAAGGGAAATTGTTCCATTATGCATGCCTGTTTCTGTTAATTGCTTTGATAGCCTATCGAATCCTCAATGAATCACAATTCCTTGATGTAGACCCAGACTTGTGCAGAGCTGCTAGGTATGCTTTGCTGTGGGCATCCAACGATCCAAGTCAGGTGGTAGAGAATAAACAATTTTGGATGTTGTTTGAGATGGATCTGCGCATCGTGGTCAGCTAGAAGCCATAACTATTATCGATATTATTTTCTCAATACCTCGGAGTTGTGAACTTCAAAGTAGATTTACACAATGTACATATACAAGCAAAGAAAGATGTAGAGGAAATATGGTATGATTTTCCCTATTTTGTCATAGAGTAGGACATTTTTCTCGTTGTCTCTAACTGATCAAGTGTGTGGCTAGACCCCAGCAAGGAAGCCGAAGGAGACCAGGCGGGGACCAGCAAAACACAAGGTACGTTGAAGGAAGACCCCAATATGGTACCTTAGAAGGTCTCCGTGGACCTTGGGAAGAATACTGTGTATGGTGGAGTAGACCCTTCGAAGGAGACAAAATATATTGAGTCTCCTTTCATAATATAGAAGAAGAAGAAATCCACCACTGCAGGCACATGCAAGAAGTAGAAGTAGGACAAGACTTCCAACATTGAGTCGATGGTCCTCACTAAGGGGGACATTGATGATATTTGGGACATTATGCACTCCAACACCGAGGAGATGTGGGGACACTTCGAGGATCAGTACAAGCTAGTACTATCGTAGGTCCAACAGGGCCTCAAAGAGCTCAAAGTACAAGAGAGCACGATTCAAGTGAGCGTGGTTCAGGGTAGTGAGACTCAAGTGAGTGTGGAAATAATGAACGCATCACCAACATTACCTTGAACATTGGTGGTAAGCTCATAGATCCGCACAATTCCTATTCCAGGAGGGTCGCCACGCTTTCATATCGTGCCAAATCAGAGCTGAACTTAGTGGTGCTGCCCATTCAATCATTACATGAACTCCACCAGGGAGTATCTGCTGAATTAAAAATCCGAGAAGAGTGAGCATCCTTCATGATTAAGGACATCAAGAGCAATAATGAGCAGTTAGCTGAGGAAGCTGCCAGAGTGATGTAGTATAAAGACATAACCGCTACACGCCACATTGAAGGATTCCAAGGCGGCCATTGAACGAGTCAAATTTGAAATGCAGATGCGGGTTGTAGAGCTACAGATGAAGCTACTGTTAGCTTCCTATACCAATAGGAGTCATAATTTTTCAATGAATGAGATTAAAACTTGTAATATGTACATACTTTTGCTTTCTGCAAATGTTTTCCATATTGAAGAATTAAAAAATTTTAAGAGGGTATGTCCTAAAAGAATAATCAAAGGACAAAACGAATAAGAAAAGGTCTAAAAAAGTGAAAAATATGAACCCCCAGAAAAGAAAGAAAGGAAAAAGACCATGAAAGTGAGCAAGCCAAAATGCCACCATTATTTACTTTTATGCATAATAATGATTGTGTGTAGCTTGTTATTCATGCCACAATCCATGGTAATCAAACTATTTAATCTTGATTATGCCATGCTTTAAATTTCATGTTGATAGTTAGAGAATAAAATTTGACCAAACTATTGAATCTTGGTAGATCATTAGATATGTAGAGTAAATAAAAGGAGCCGAACTGTTTAATCTAAGCCCTTGGATGTAATAAGGTTAGATTTAGTTAGTTTACTATTGTAAAGAGAAAGAAAAATGTTTGACAAGGGTTTGCTAGCTCAAATGCACCCTAATAAAGAGAAGTGAAAATGGTAGGATGAGTAGATGGGTAAGTAAAAGAAAGGTTGCAGAAGTATGATGATTGATTAGATAAAAGCATATTTATCATTCACATCATAAAAGTTCCAGATATCAATGAACAATAAAGCATGCAAATGATTTACAAATTCAGTTAATTAACTTCCCCCATTCATTTTACCCCTTTCCTTTACTAATTTCCATTATAAAGTTCTAAGTACTTGAAAACCCTAAGTCAAATAGGCTTAGAGAATTTCTATGACTTTTGGAGGGACCAGACCCTCAACTTAATGACTTAAGGATAACAAGTACCATATTCCCCCTACAAAAAGTCATTCCCCCTTCATTTCATTCATTTTCCCTAATAATACTCCTTTCCTAAGGTTAAAATACTTTTACCTAGGAAAAGTATTTATCCCCCCCACATGAATCATTTTCATATCAAAAACCCACAAAAACACCTTATCCTAAGTATTTATGTTAATATTGGAAAAGCATTATAACATGAAAAATCATTTACTTAGGGTATTGTGCCCCCTTTTCGCTCATTTTATTAATTACTAATTTTATTTATTAAATCCCGATAAAAACTCGTTTCCCCGTATATATTTAACTCCTACATATAAATTAACCCTACTCTTAGTTTAAATATAAACTATAATTTCACCCAAACCCGGAAAACCCACTAACTAATTGATTTGTGATTAAGTTAGGCAAAAACCCAATTAATCCCACCACTAATGACCTTGACGCCTTAACCCCACCTTAATCCACCATTAACTCAAATACCGCCGCGCTTAATCACCCACCAGGCCCCCCCGTTAGCCTCCGTGTAGCTTCCCCGCCCGATCACTGTGCAATCATCTTCCCTCACATCCGACGACCCTTATCCATATTGGGCAGACCTGACATCCAAACAATACTTGCCCGATAAAGCTATTTTCCACTGGGCCCCCAATGCTACGTGTCATTCAACATATGGAATCGGGCGGCCTCCCCCCAATACCACCAAGCGCCCAAAAGCTATGCGATGGAAACAATTTACCACCTGCCCGCTATGCAACAAAATGACCACTGTTCACCCATACTTGCCAAAATTGACTTTCACGCATAATGCCAAAAAGCCCCAAATCATTTGTTTTGATCATTTTTTCAACTGTAAACCTCCATGCACACACCTCTGAACGTTGAAGCTGTCAACCTATGTCCAATTGCACCCTAAAGACGCCATAGATCACTCATTTTTCTTTCCAGCCTACTCATAGCCTTTTCGACTGTTCGCAATTGCCAGTCACCCTGTTTAGAGCTAGTTCTCCTCAATTCCAGGTATTTAAGCCATAATTCACTGGAAAACCCTGTCAGTTTTAGAACCAGCTATGGAGTTTTCTTAGTTAAGGTAAAAAATTAATTAAAGAAACTCTAGCAACTCAAACCTACTCTGTACTAAACCGCCATTTCCCTAAAAGACTAAAAATCACCTCCTCCATACTCAAATCCACAAGAAATAAGAATGGTTTCCCCAATTTCCATGGATGTGAGACCCATTTCTACACCCCACTTAGATCTAGACCACCTTCCCCTGACTGATAGGGATTTTCAGATAAAGGAAACCACTATCCATGAATCCCCACTCAAAGTATATTGCCAAAGTAGGGATAGATACTTGAACTAGGCTGATGAAATTGGTCTGTGGGAGTCCAATTTGCTTAAGTACCAATTCCCCAAAGTCCACATTTTCCCAGAAATTGTATATTATTGCCATGCCAACTATGTCCCCAGTCAAAGAGCAGTCATGTCCCCTAACCAGGCCATTCTTTTCACCATCACCACCGAATCTATAAATGAGATGCTACAACTCCATCCTGGCCAAAACTTGACTCCCCTCTCCATTGGAGACCTGTTGGACTTATATCCTAAACTCAGCCCTACAAGATTAGCTCAAATAATCCAAACCTTCATCGTAGAAGGGAAGTATACCCCCAAAGAACCCCCTCCGTATGTAGCAGCTTTATTTTCTTCATGGGGCAGAAGTATTGTGGATATGATATGAGTCCTAGGTTATACCATCAATGAATATATTGATGAGATTATTTTAGCCTTCATGTCCATAGACACTCCAGAACAACCTCCTGCTGTCATATATGACTATGCTCAGTTCATAGCTGACAGGATGCATGAACAATTCCTTAGAATGAGTAATGAGAGAGTCTTCAAATACTCCTCGGTCTTGTATCACCTTTTACTATATTACCAGCCAAACAAATTCCCACTTGCCTTGCAAAAATTGGACACCAGGGGCCAACCAAGATCAGTTATCTTCTGGACCCCATTGATTCATCAAAATCCCTCCCCCTATTCATACAATGAATTCATTGATTCCTTTATCCACCTTGTGATGACCATGCTCACTGGAACCCCTCCATAAAGAATCAATCCTAAAATCAGGAGAGTCCTTCATCTAAACATCAATCATCAGGTGGGAGATTGGTACCTGTACCAAAACCACACTGAAATTAGGATTAATGGATGTGAGCTAGCCCCATACAAACTACCTAAATACCTCCTAATGAGGTTATTTTCCTTGGAGTACTATAGGAAAATAATAAATTCAGATGAGGTAAACTTTGTTAAAGCCAAAAAGAAAGCCCAACTCAAGATCAAAGACCAATTGGGTCCCTTTATTTGTAATAGCAGAGAAGTTGGAAAGGAGGCAAACCTAATCCTTTAGAGATTAAAACTGAAACATAGCTTCATATGGAGATATGATCCCTTGGAATTCATCTACAAAAGAAGGTAGAAGAACAAGATGGCCCCCTATATCCATCACTGCATCCCTAAGATAGAAAAGTATGCCAACCAATTGCAATGGGTAGAAAACACTCTAGAGGATAGGGATAATGCAGAAGTTGCTGTGGAAAACAAATTAATTTATCTGGAAATGTAACTTGATGAGGATTCTTTCTTGCAGGTGCCAAAATAGTCAGATAGGCTAGAATAATCAGATAGGCCAGACTAGTCAACCAGGACAGAACTATCAGAAGTACCAGACCTGTCAGAGGTGCCAGATCAAACAGACATACCAGAGAAAATAGATAATACAGAAACCACCATGAGTACCCCTCTAGTTCTACAGAATCCTTTAAATGAGGAGAAAAGCCTCAAGAGAAATAGGGAAGGGGCAACTACTTTAGAAAGAGCAACATCGCAAGCCTATGCACAGACAAGCCAAGCTAAGAGACAAAGAGTGAATCCTATCTCTGAACAAGAATATATAGAGGAGACAACTGAGGTTACAAGCATAGAAAGAGATATGAGTAGGCTTGCCACTACATTTGGAGGCATCCTAGAACCTTCCACATCACACACTCAGATGTTGGAAAGGTAGCAAAGTGTTGAGGTATTTTCTTTCAGAATGCCAGTAGATAAAGACCAAGATATTAAGGAGAGATACAAAGAAATAAAGGCTAGAAATGAGAGGCTAAAAGCCCAAACCTATGCATAGTATCTGAAAATGACCCCTACCAATCAAAAAAGGCTTATGTCAACCTTTGATGTCACAGAAGGGAAAATGTAGATGACCTTCATCAAGCCAACCACTCAACAGCCAAGGACAACAACATATTTTAAGAGGGTGGATTTTGAGGTACTAGCAAGGGATATTCATCCCATTGACCAGATTGAGATACACAAGAAAACAAGGGAGATGGTATACTCCACATTAACAGGGAAGGCCATTGTTTTCCACCAATTATAGAACTCCCTGAGCAATATATCAGCCCAATTTCAATTGGAGAAAGCCTCCTCACAGGCTAAATATAATAGAATCAAGTCCTTAGAGGACTTAGTGATTGAATTAGGACATGATCCAAAAGATGTAAAAGTTATAGAGCAGCTAATCAAGAAGAAAAATGATGACATAGCTACACTCAAGAAGTAGCTAAAGATACCCCATCTTCATCACCCACAGAGACAGGAAGTCTTAGAAGCATAGAAAGGACATGAAGAGCTCATGGACATGGTCCTGAAGCTAAACGATCAACTCAAGGAGATAGAGAAGGAGTTGGACACTTTAATTCAGTTGAAGCAAAGTGACTTGGCCACAACTTCCAGAACTGTCATCCCCACAATATCAATAGTAGTTCCTTCCATATTGGTAGCATCATTGGCACCTACAGCTCCACCCGCCACAACATTGCCAATTACAATTGAGTCCACTATAGCGACAGGTACATCAAATGAGAAAGCAAAAAAACTGGTAAAAGCCATGGAGGAGATGTCCATCCAGGCTATAGAGCTCAAAAAGTTAAAAGAGAAGGTGGAAAGTTTGGAAACTGATTGTAAACTTGCCCAAATTCAGCAAAGAGAAGAGACACAGAGGGCCCAAAGGATGGGTGAGAAAATCAAAGTCCTGGAGAAATATTTGACACTGCAGAAGCCACTAGGATAGACTAAAGAGATGCTCTGGGCCAATATCATTGATTCTGTCAATGATATTTGGCCATCAATCCAAGTTATATTTGAGTAGACAGAATTAGTGAAGATATCCACTTAAGCTATCTAGAAAGTAAGAGAAGAATTAGGAGACAAACCTGAGGATGCAAATCAACTCATCCACTTCCTAAATAAAAAGGACAAATATGAGCTCCAAGAGCTTAACATAGAAGATAGGGCTTCTGGAGATTAGAAAGGTTCTTTCCAAAAGAAACCTCATGCACAACTTAGAAGAGAAGTGCCACAACATGCAAGTAGCCATTGGTAGGTTCATGGCTAAGTTTCAGATTTTAAGGGACAAAGGTATTCCCAGTCCCATGGTCATCAATGACAAACTCATGACCCAGTTGGACTATAGTGATAGACTTAGGAAATTGGCCAAGGAACAAGCCAGCTCTTCGGCTATTAAAGCTTTGCCTACAGGCAAAGTATTATATGATACACTAGAGAACCTGTGTTTCCTAGAACATGAGGTGAAACATTTGTTTCTCACCAAGCCCAATTTTGCAAAATACACAGAGGAAGATGAAATCTACAGAATAATGGTAAAAATAAAATTTCCTGAGGCAAAATGGTGGGAGAAAATGATAGATTTGCTTTGAAAAAGTTTTACATCAGAAAGTTACTACAGTAAATCTAAATGGCAGCCAGGAGAAACAGGTCAAAGACAGATTAGCAGGGTCAAAGAGTAACAGAGTCAAAGAGTATCAATGAAAGATCAAAATAAAGAAGATTCTAGCGTAGAAATACCACAACTATCAGCCGGCTTAAAGAGTTCAAAACTCAACAGAAATAGCCAGCAATACCACAATAAAAGGGACAATAAGAAGCAGTTCTACATCTGCCTCCATCTTCATGCATGAAGATATTTTATTCCCTAGATTAAATCTCAAATTGTTATGAGGTATTTTGTAGTTATTTTTTGTATAAATGCTTCACATTTTGAAGTATGTGGTGTGGATTCCAAGACATCTCTATAGACTTTTTCCCTCAAATCAAAATTATATTGTATTAATGACTAGATTGGCTTGCTGGATCAAGGAATAAAGATCAGATATTTTATAGGATTCTTATGTAAAGTGAAATAAAAATAAGTATTCTCTCATGTTCACTATTGTTTTTTCTTATGTTTTTTCATAATCTTACTTGTTTCTCTAAAAATCGAAATGTATAACAAGGAATGATATTTCAGAAATTGCTTGAATGCACTCTGTATTGACTATTTTACATTCTGAATGTTTTCTCCTAAACTACCTTAGCTAGGGAATTCTTAACTGCTCCTTAGCTTCCGTAGTTTCTCCTCTAGTCTATAGCAAAAGATTCTTAATTGCCCTTTGTTCATGATCACCCTTTGTTCTTCATTCTGATCCAGGTCCAAGGATTCTTAAGTGCCCTTTCACGCTGGTTAGAATCACTTCACCCATTAGGCCTAAAGATTTGCCTTTTGATTTTCTAGCCTACCCTGTGAACATTCCCTTTAATGATCTGGTCTAGTTATGCTATCCATTTATTGACTCTATAGCCCAATGGCTTGAAGACCTAGCTCTATCCATTTTCTCCAAAAATTCCACCACTCTACACTCCATTTAAAATCAAAACCCTGTGAACACTAAGAACTAGCCTAAAATCCCATAAACGCAAAGCTAAATTATAAAAAGACAGCCCTCTATGGACTTAGGTTGGCTAGAGCCTAAGCCTAAAATATTGGTTTGCAGTTACCTCAGATGCTTCCTTCTTTTGATAACTTCTAGGGAAAACTTATGAGTGATAACAACTACAACCAACAACACCTCCAGAAGTTTGTGAGGAGCACGAGGCTACTATTAAGGAAGATATGAAAGTCCTAGAAGCTACAGTTAAGGACTATAGCCATATTTTTGAAAACACCATGGAGATGTGGGCAGTGCTGCAGGAGGACCCGCATGTACAAAATATTGAAGAAGACATCAAGGACAAACAACTGTAGTTTGATGAGATCAGAGCAACAATATGGACCTTAGTACCTATGCAACGGTTCGCCAGACTCCAGGAAGGGAAGGCCATTTAGAATAAGATCAATGAGCTGCAACAAAAAGCCTCAATCATTTAAGCAAGAACACAGTCTTGGGCAAACGAAGCGAGTCAACTCTCTCAGTTTATTGAGAGTAAACTAAAAGGAATGCAACTGACATAGCAGACCATTGATTGGAAATCGACGGGCCAACTACTGAGAAGTTGGTTGAGGAGGTTTGGCAGGTTGCAGCGCAATGCACAATAAAGCTTCAAGCATTGAAGACGGAGTTCAATGGCCTCAAAGCATGCATCGAGGATGTACCTGCAAAGTGACTTGGGATGAGTCACATGTTTGTGTTGGGGGCCTGTTTGGATGGGGACCCCTAGGTCCAATTTTGTCTAAGTTTTGAGTAAAATTTTGTAATATGGTAAAGTCTCTGCAATTTGAGGTGCGGAGCGCGTAGAATGTTAGAAGTCAAAGGGGATTTTAGGAAGGTCAAAGCCCCTTATTTTATAAATGGATGGACTATTTTGATGATACAATGAACTCCACCCATGGTTCATGAACCTCGGTAATGTAATATAAAAGGTATAAAAGGGAGTCATCTAGGAGTCCTTAAAGAAAGAGTGAAAGCTTATGGATAGTTGATAAGTAAGATTTTGAGTCTGTAAGTTTGTATTTTGGCAAAGAGAAAGGCTCCTATAGTTGAGTGCATGGATACCTTGGTAAGTCTGTAGCTGAGTGCATGGGCCCCTGCAGTTGTGTGCATAGGGTCAAAAGATGTGTATGTATTGAAGATCTGAAGTAATAAAGAAAATTTGAATATATTCTATGCATTCCTTGTATATTTATGTGTTCTATGTTTTATGCTCAATTATGATTCAGTTCTCTATCATATTTTTTTAATTTCATCGCGAAGGTTCATATCTACTTTGGTATATTAAACTTATGCATGTTAGAACACTTAGGCAAAGTTCATAGATATAATTAAGTAGAAATCTCTTTAAGTCTGTGGTTCAGAAGATAAGGGTTCACGAAGGTTGGATCAGGCCCTAATTTAAGGAAATGCCTTGCTGCTACATCACATAACCTTCTGGATGTAGAAACCTGGTTCTAGAATCCCCCAATACTGCCTCGGGTGAGCCTGCAGTCTGCGCTAAGCAGATTGTTTCTGAAAGGGCTGGTAGTGTAGGGTTTTATTGGTTAGCACATCTAACTTTGAACCTAGGTCCAAGCCCCCTCAAGCCAACAAGCCTAATAATCCCTTTGGTAATATTCCTTCATCTAAAAACTATGATATGGGGGGACTGCAAAGTATGTATAGGGTAGCATATTTACCTCCAACCCAATTTAACTAAGATCAACTTCCATTCCTTGGGTCTCTTGACTTGCCAAATTTGGATAAACTTACAAATGATCCCATCTTCCATGACTCATAGTGACCATCCATGCCCATTAAGCTACCCTCTGATATACCAAAATTTGATGATAATCCAAGAGAGAATCCAAATACACACTTCACCACCTACCACTTATGGTGTTCATCTAATACTTTTGTGGATGATAATATTAGGTTGCATTTCTTCCAGTGAACCCTAACTAGAGATGCCACTAAATGATAAATTGAACTTGATAAGTCATCTTTCCATGACTATGCCACCTTGGCATGAATGTTGCTTAACCATTTTCAGTTAACTTCAAAACAACATATTAGAATTGATCTCCTATGTACCTTTAGGTAGGACACTTCTACTCATATTTTTTATCATATTCATAAGTGGAGGTGATGTAAGCAGATGACCAGGACCAATATTCTTGATCAACTAATGAAATATTGGTTTACCCAGTCCTTGATATCTCAAATTTCCAAGGATGTATCTATGGAAAAGATGGCTAATGAGGAGATGTTTTATGCTCAACATCTTGACTTTGTCTATTCAAAATCAAGAATATTGTACGCTATTATTCCCAATGATCAATGACCATTTATCGATCCACCATGTTCAAAATTGGGATCATATGTTGATGGTGTAATTGGTTTTTTCTTCATTGGTGCCATGATCTAGTTGGTTTCTGAATTGGGGCAATTAATTGTTACATTGAAAGCTCTTACAATTGTTCCTAATTTTAAACAAGTGAAGTATCCTAAGCATACTATTGAAATTAATATAGTGCAATCCATTCAACCTCAAAACTATCAATAGCCCGACAATAAAATGAAGAAAATTAAGTAGAAAAATGCTTCCATAAATGCTCCTAAGAAACACCAAACCAAAAACAATATAGGTGGGGCCATGAATGAAGATAAATGTAAGGTCAATTTTCCATATAAGTTTTTTACAGTGACCATCTGAATCATGGAAGCCTATGGATGGATGGGATTCGTTGCCTCTTTTCACAACAGACTATTTGGTAACCCCAAAAAAAATGGTTGCAACTCATTCTCCTCCTTTTCCTAGGGGAATGGGAGGATAAAATACCCAGGGAGGCCCATCACATGCCCTGATGTGCAATTAGGCAGTGAACTTGACTACAAGAGGAAGAAACTATGAGATTCTAGATAGTAGTTTTTTTTCTAAGGACCAAGTCATCCCCACTCATTCTAATGGGCCTCTCATAATAGATAATTATTTTGGGATAGTGATACACCAACCTAAGTGTGTTATTCATTAATCAATAGACAATCTTAATGATAGGGCCACCCAAAACTACAATATTATTGAGGGTTCAACCTAAGCTCCATGTGCCATGTCTGCTTTGGAGGTTTTGTAAATTTTCCGTACAAAGTACAAAGCCTTGTTGACTACTATCAAAGGGGTTTATCCCTCAAAGTCTAACCTAATTACGTTTGATTTTCTGCAATTCATTATCAATTATCTCATTAGGCCACCTTTCAGATCTCAGTTCATGTCCTTACTATAGATATTTACCCCAATGTTGTGGATGAAGTTTCCTCCACTTATATCATGGTTGTTTATGCTAGAAACCATTGATTATCTAGCAAATATTCACTAGAACAACAAAATTTAGGCCTTTTAAAACCATAATTATTTACCTAAGGGATTTCTCCCTACATTTTCCATTAGGCTTGGGGAAAAAATCATCATAGTTGACATAGAAATAGTTGATTCCCAGCTTGAATACATTTTTCTCCTTGGATGTAGTTGGTTTTATGCTATGAATATTGTTGTGTTATTGGTCTTCTATGTTACTAACTTTTCCTATAAAGGTAAGATAATTACAATTCATCAACTTGCATACTACGTGAAAATGAAAAAATTATCTGATATAGACACTTCAATGGCATTTGTTGGTGACAATCCTTTACGATATGAAAATGTCAATGCAAGTTTATTAAAAAAACTTGTTTTTAATGGGAAATTTTCCAATGCCACCACCTACTATTCTGTTAACCATTACTTCTCCTTATTGATGGTGCTGGAAATCCGTCAACCAAGGGGTCTCCCCGATGTGAATTCCTAATGAGACCTCATACTGGTTGGAGTAGGAGCCCCATCCAAAGTATCAACCCTGTTTCCATGTATTGTTATAGATTTTCCTTAGCTCTAACTCTCAGCAAGAGATGAATGCATGGTGCCTTCGAAAAGCAAGAAGGTGTGCCTGGTGAGTGTTTGGTTGTAGGTGTGTCAAAGTTCTTCTACCATGGAGGGAAAGAGTAAAGTGAGCCTTTAAGAGAGAGGTAATAGTACCACCTTAGAATACACACACACAATCAAGAAGGATCCATCTAACATCCATTGGAATAGTCCACAAGATGCCACAATCATTACAACCAACAATGAGAAAGATCCATCTAGTATCCTGTAGAATAGTCCACAAGGATGGGACAATAATAACAACCATTACATCACATTCTCAATAATATAAGCACTAAAATAACTGAAATAGTTCAACTACTTTAGCACAGATGAAAGCAAACATGAAATACAAACATCCACAAAATAGTATTACAAATATTCATAAGCCATGCATGAAGAACGTGCTAGCCTTGAAGGCTTCTGTTATTAAGTAAAAGTTCCAAGACACATGTATACAATGAACATCACTAGCTCCAATAGTGGAGTGTTGGAGCCACTCCTTGCACCTCAAAAGAACTAGTTTGTCTTTGTAATTCCTTGCCGGAGGAGCCAAGGTGAAAAGTAATTTCCTTATAAAATGAGGGTGTATATATAACCAAGAGGTGATGCTTCACCTTCCTTGTGACTCTTTGACTATCCTCATGAGTGTTTGACTTCCTATGACTTGTCAACTTTACACACCTCTTCATATTATGAATGTGTCCTTTGGAATTCCACTTTATAATACATTTTGAATAGGTAATTACATAATCAATAATATTGGTGTTGCATATGATGAATTGTGACATGACATGACATGACACTAATGACATGGATTGCATGATGATGTGATAGTGCCAAGTTTTCCTTCTTGCTGCTTCTTTCTTTGTGTGTTCTTTAAAATATGGTACATGTTCTTCTTCTTCCTCCTCCTTATGACTTGAAGATGAGGAGTCTTCCATGTGATCTTGATATTCATATTCTGTTATAGTTAAATGCTACTTCATCTTCTCGCCTGATGATCATATTAATCCCTTCAACTCCATATGTCTTCTAGCATGCCCTTATTTTCCATCTCCCTCTTCATCATCTTGCCATGGCATGATAAGGTACCTGTTGTTACTGGGAATAGTGTCCACTCGGAGCTGCTATTCCCACTAAGACTGGTAGCTATCTTAGAAACAAACAAGTAAAGACTACTTTCGCTTTCCTTTATGAAAAATAGATATGAGTGGAACAAAAGACACCAACCTTAGTCTTGCGCTTGGTTCCTTGCTTGATTCCTCTCCTTCTTGATAGATCTTTGCCACTTCTTCTTTGTCTGCCCAGCTTCAAAGAGCACCTGTGGAATCAAAGCAACATAATACTATCGAAGGACAAAGATCTATATTCATATATAACACAGGACCAGATATGTATTAACCACACAAATGCATATACAATCAAACATACAAGAATGTGGAGGAAAACTTGAATATCTTTATTAATATCAACAATATAAAGAGGATTACAACCAATAGTTCTGACCCAGCATCATCCTCCAGCAAGAAAGCCCTTCTTCACCTCAAGTAAAGCTTATATCACCCAACACTATGAAGTTTCACCAGAAAACCAACAACACTTCTCTACAAGATACAAGATTCCAGCCTCTCAATCTCTATGATGAAGGATCCACATATAGATGATTGTAGGGGGGTGACTCATCTTCTGGGGTTTTGATTAGTGTCCTCTCTCTGATAGTTCTTGATTCCACTTGGAGACTAATGATCTCTTACTCATCCCTGGTCG
>APFE031056328.1:35956-71900 GCA_000404065.3 Pinus taeda | reverse complement strand
TTTTGGGGTTTTGATTAGTGTCCTCTCTCTAATAGTTCTTGATTCCACTTGGAGACTGATGATCTCTTACTCATCCCTGGTCGAAAATAGAGAGGCAAGTGTTAGAGGGGAAACTTCTGGAAGATTCTATGATCTTCCACCTTGCAAACTATCTTTGCCATTTGTCCATTCTCGCCCATCACACCCTACAGAGGGGCCATCCATTATGCATCACACCCTTTACAGTGGGAAGGTGGTATGCACCGCACCCTCTACACTGGGTATTCAATATGGTCCAGTTTTGACCATCTCTGAGCAGTTTTTAGTGGAGAACTTCTGGGAGATGATGTAATCAGCTGACCTTGTTCCTTTAGGTAGTGAAGCAACAATTTTAGGGAATTAGGAGCCCTTAGTTTATTGACATTTATGATTGGGTTTGTAGTGCCCAAAAATGTCTATAACACCTGTTTCTATAATTCACTCATGACAACACGACATTAGCCCAAAAAAACCCTAGTCTAATATTATGCATGTTGATCCATTGACCGAGACATAAATACATGGAAAGATGGGAAATTGGCTTAGTGACTATGCATTTTTGGAGTTCAAGAAGTCAAGCAGAGCATTGAACCTTGAGATTACATAGTGTTCAGTTCACACTAGGCTGAGGCAGAAAACTACCCAATTCTAGAGATTACTGTGACATGCTAAGGGGATGAGCACTGGGAGAGAACATTGAGTAGTTATGGGAGACAAGAAGGACTGGGCCATTATGTAGTTATGTATTTTAGGATCTCAAGGATGAGCTTGAGGCTAGAGACTATGCAAAGCGCAGTTGAGGCTTGGCTGGAAGGCATGATTGCGCAGTTCTAGGCTTGAACATTAAGGTTGCAAAATGCATCGTTCTGGGCTTAAGCACTACGATTGTGAAATATGTAGTTCTTGGAGGAAAAGGATATGTATTTCATAGTGCTAATAGGAAAGGTCATTGCTTGAGGGCTAAGACAATTAAGGAGGGCTAGATGAGGCTAGGTTGCTAGGATTTTTTTTTCGAAATTTGGCTAAGTGTGGGACTGAAGAGACTATTATGAAATAGTGATATGACTTGGCTGTGATCACACAATTAAGAAAATTTGATGACACAACAACATAGATCATACGGAATAGGTTAACAACATATTTTCCTCAATGTGACAAGTTTTTGATAACTTTATGACAAGTGTGACACTAAAGGTACACTTTGCGACGAGAATTGTGCAACGGTGCTTAAAACTTTGGGAATGAGTGTGACTAATGTTTACATGTTTATAAAAACACATTCACAAAAATATAACCCCTTGAAACTACCAGAACAAGCATACATACATTATGGGACAACTAACATGCGAAAAGATGATAATTGCTAAAGTGCGAACGACTCTTGCGATATGTGAGTCAACAATGAAAATAACACATGCCTGAGAAAATATAACATGAAAACTCCACTAATTAAAGTGAAAGAAAGTGAAAGAGAAATCTGAAAACATGAGAATGATGCTCGTGAAAAAAAAGGTACGCGAGAGTGACAATTTGAAAAACTCACCAAAACGGAAGTACAAACGCAACTGTAATGTGAGAAACAGTTGTTTTTAGTGCGCACTGATTGTTGACATGGAGTGGACATCGCACAATCATAGTCTTGATGAAATGTAATATGATTGTCTAAGCTTTCATAAAATAATGCTCTCATGCACTGGTTACAGAATAAGTATGCGTGAGCAAGTGACTTCGACACTTTCAGTCCAAGAAGGGAGCCATAAAGAGCATTAAGTGAGCAAGAAGTGACTATGGAATGACCTTTTGCAAGATCCATAGTAGGCTCCAAAATTCGAGTGTAATTGTTTTTTTGGAGGGTATTTGTCACAGCGATAACACTTGGTGACACACTAATAGAACTCTAGGTTCTCTTCCTTGGTCAGTTCTTACATGCAATGTCTAGTTCTTCAAGAAATATTGATTCATTGTTCAGATTGCCATAACTTCCCAACTTATCCCGATTCGAAACATAGTCCTTTGCTCATACAATGAGGGTGTATATATAACCAAGAGGTGATGCTTCACCTTCCTTGTGATTCTTTGACTACCCTCATGACTATTTGAATTCCTACGAATTTTCAACTTTACATGACTCTTCATATTCTAAATTTAAAATACATTTTGAATAGGTAATTACATAATCCATAATAATGATGTAGCATATGATGACTTGTGATAGGACATGACATGACACTGATGACATGGATTGCATGATGATGTGACATTACCAAGCTGTCCTTTTTGCTGCTTCTTTCTTTATGTCTTCTTGAAAATATGGTACATCTTCTTCTTCCTTCTCCTTATGACTTGAAGATGAGGATTCTTCCATGTGATCTTGATCTTCATATTCTCTTATATTCTAGTGTTCCTTTGTCTTCTCTCCTGATGATAATATTATCTATTAAGCTCCATATCTGTCTTTTAGCATGTCCTCCTTCTCCATCTCCCACTTCATCATCTTTCCATGGCATGTAAGGTACTTGTTTCTCCAATTGACTCATGATGAGATGACATCAACCTGAAAAATCCCTAGTCTAAGATTTTGCATATTGATCCATTGACTGAGCCGAAACTAGATGGAAAGATGGGTAAGGGGCTTAGTGACTATGCAGTTACATAGTTCAAGTAGTAAGGGGAGCCTTGAGCCTCAAGACTATGCTATGTGCATTTCAAGCTGTGCTGAGGGAGAAAATTGCACAATTCTAGAGATCAATGTGACAGGTTGAGGGGATGAGCACTAAGAGAGAACATTGCACAGTTTTAGGAGACAAGGGAGAGTAGGCCATTATGTAGTTACACATTTTAGGAGCTCAAGAATGAGCTTGAGGCTAGAGACTATGCAATGTGTAGTTCAGGCCTGGCTGGAAGTCATGATTTCACAGTTATGGGATTGCACATCGAGGTTGCGAAATGCGCAGTTATGGGCTTGAGAAATGAGGTTGTGAAATGTGTAGTTATGTGAGGAAGAGACTATGCATTACACAGTGCCAAGAGGCAAGGTCACTACTTGAGGGCTGAGACTACGCAATGCGTAGTTCAGGAGGGTTGGATGAGGCCAGGTTGCTAGGATTTTTGCGAAATTTGGCCAAGTGTGGGATCGAAGAGACTGTTGTGAATCAATGATATGACTTGACTGTGATCACACACTTGAGACAATTTTATGACGCAAAAACATAGATCATCCAGAACATGTTAACAACATATTTCCCTAAATGCTACAAATTTGCGACAACTTTACGACAAGTGTGACACTAAAGGTACACTTTGTGATGACCGTGATGACACTTGTGTGAAAATGCTTAAAATTTTGGGAATGAGTGTGAATGATGTTTACATGGTTATACCAACTCATTCAAACAAATATAACCCCTTGAAACCACCATTATAAGCATACATACATTGTGGGACAACTAACATGCAAAAATATGACAATTGCTAAAGTTTGAACGAATCTTGCAGTATGTGAGTCAACAGTGAAAGTAACACATGCCAGAGAAATGATAACATGAAAATACCACTAATTAAAGTGAAAGAAAGCAAATTAAACAAATGAAAACATGAGAATGATGCTCATGGAAACAAAGGTGCCTGGGAGTGACAATTTGCAAAACTCACCGAAACGGAAGTACAAACACAACTAGAATGTGAGTAAATGTTGTTGTTAGTGCACATTAACTATAAACATGGATTGGACATTGCACATGCACAATCTTGATGGAATGTGCTATGCTTGTCCAAGATTTCATAAAATAATGTGCTCATGCACTGGTTATGGATTGAGAATGCATGATCAAGTGACTTTGAAACTTCTAGTCCAAGAAGGGAGCTAAAAAAAGCATCAACTGAGAAATAAGTGACAATGGAATGATTACTCACAAGATCCACAATCGACTCCAAAATTAAAGTGTACACAAAATTTTGGAGGGTTTTTGTTGCAACGACAACACTCCCATGCTTATGATCTCTTCCATCACTAATGGATCCCATCTATTTGATGATCCTCTGGTGGTGCTATCCCCTTCAAATGTAGACTTGTATGGTAAGCACATGCTGCTTCTAACAAAATATATTACCTCTTGATGGTACTATCAACACCTCTCACACCACTGAAAAACTCCATCATAATATGGAATATGTTCAGGATGCTTTGCCCACACAGGCCATCACTCCACCTATTTCACATGCCTCCCTCAATATCAAGTTCCTTCATAACAAGCCATCTTGGATGCCATGGATTCAATTGATAACCTAATGGAGGTTATGCCTCATGATGCCTTTAGTCTCCCCAATCTAGGAATGGTGGAGCTTGGAAAACAAAATCTTGAATGGGGTCAGGGGGAATTTATTGTGTCAACCAATGAAGTGCCACCCTTGGCTTGAATCAAGTCTTGGATTTATATTACTAAACTTGCCGCTAAATTGTACAATCCAAACTCCCCTCATTGATGAGTGCCTTGTACCTCCACTGTGTCTTGATAAGGACCATCAAGGAGTTGTACTAGCTCATGAGACTACTTACTATGTATGTTCTTAGGTAGTTCCTAATAATGAAGTGATTCCAATCTTTAGTTAGAATCATCAACCTTTAGGAATGTGGCAACTCAAATTTATGTGGCATGGCCTTGACATGATGTGACATATGATGCCAACATCAATCCATAAATTCAATTGCATCAACAGAAATCCTTGGCATTTGCCTAGTGGTGAGCACTACATAACATAACCTATTAGGCTATCTTTCAACTTATATATATGTATTTTAATTCTAGTTTGGTGTGTGATGTGAGCTCGTTTTATTTTTGAGTGTGGATTTTTTTAGTTCATGTTTATCATGCTTGGTGCTTGGTTTTAATTTGTAAGTCACGTACTCTTGGATTATCATGGGAACACTCATGGTGATACTAAAAGGTTACATATTCTAGTCCTCTAACTATGTTGACATTTATCACAATAATTGAGCATTTATACAAGCATACATGTCTGAAACAACATGGATTATGAATCACATAATTTGAAATCATAAATATGAATTGAACTTGACATAGATAGTAAATCACATATGCCAAAAGTCCTCAAAAAATTATAAAACTTAAAAGATAAAAAAATTATGGTCATGTTCTTACCTAATCCATGTTTTATTTTAGGTCTATTCATTCTGGATAGCTCTTACATGATAGGGTAGTTTTTTTATTACAACATCCACTAGATCTTAGGTTCATTTTATTAAATTCTAGAATAAAGAGAAGTTTGATTCTAAATACTGTGTATCTAGTTTTGTATGCTTTTCTATGCATTTATACTATTTTGTTTATCGCTCGCACTTATATGAATGCTGGATATTCTATTAATTATCACTAGACTTACACAGATAAGTTAAGTAATCAGATAATAATAGGTTAATAGTAAGGAACTTGGGTAATAATATGGATCATGCCTCGAGTGGGGCTGTGCAAAGGCAATATCACAGGTTGTGAGGGACTAATAGATGCACATAACAACGTGCACACAAGTCAAACCATGGACTGCCAGAGCTCATCAGACATCCCTAGAGTGTGGAAATCTGGTTCTAGCACCCTCCCATACTACTTTGGGTGAGACCCCAGTTTGCGCTCCGTAGATTGTTATCGAAAGTGCAAGTAGTACTGGGATTTGTTTGCCTAAATCACCTCTGAACCTGGGTCAGGCCCCTACAAGACAACAAATGGTTCCGTTGCTAGGACGAGGATCTGCATAAGGGATGTATGATGTCGTGCCAGTGGAATCCAAGAAAGAAAGAAATTAAAGGGTGGTTGGACCAGAAGATTCGTGAGTTCACGACGCAGGAAAACATAAATCCGCGAGTACCTAAGGAATAGTGGTTGGAGTGTTACTTGTATACAAAAATCCATGAAATTTTATTTGCATCCTTTCCTTCTGAGCTGTATGAGTGGATTGTGAAGCTAGTAGAACTTCAAGGAAGGTGTAGGCTCAACAAATCGATTGTGTGGACTTCGGAATTAGTGCATAGACTAGAAGCATTAGGAGATAAGATCGTGCAAGCTGTGGACCATTGGATCGACTGAATTATAGTAGGATTTATCACTGAGTTCAAAGTAGATATGAACATCAACTATAGTGAGGCAGAGCGACGTTTCCTCAAAGGACTGTGAGGTAAGTATATTAAATCTTTGAACACTTGGATTAAGATGCTATTATATGAAAAGCAGGTTATGCGAATAAATTAATGTTTGGGACTACATGAAGTGGGAAGATCTACAAAAGAAAAAGTAGTGAAGAATTAGAAACTAGTCCCTTAATTTCCCCCTCGCGGGAAATCAAGGAAGAGCTTGCGAAAGTCTCTATGAGAAGTGCAACCAATCTGATAAGGCAGCGAATTTTGCGTTTACCACCTCCTCCTACACTGCCACCCATTTGGTTCGTGGTAAGAGCAGTATGGGAAGCATAAGGAGTCATAGATGACAATATCAAAAAGGCTACGCTGGTAAGCGCATTGGAGGATCATGCATTAACATGGTATATCAAGCATTCTAATGACCATCCAAACGTAGGAATCACAGAAATATAGACTGTGCTAAACATGGAATTTAGCAGGCCAAAGTCGGAAACACAATCAATCATTAGGTTTAAGGAGATCACGATGCTCTCGGGTGAGGCCCCCTAGGATTTGGACCAAATACTGAAGGGTATGATTCACGAAGCCAACATGACGTTGACAGATGGACAACACCGTGCATGGTTTATAGCATCACTAACATCGCACTTAAGGACAACGCTGTCACAATAAAAAATTTCCACCCAGGCTGAAGCTTTGGAGATGGCAATGAGATTGCATGAGACCCCTATACAAGACCCTAGCCTAGGAGTCAAATAAATCCATGCGCAACTGCAAAATCTATGTCTGGAGATGCAGAGCTTGAAACAGGACAGGACACTCTAGCCAAAGGACCACTGTCTAATGTTCATGAATTACTTGGCAGGAGGAAGGCTGATGCTGTTAAGACCTGAGGCATAGGAAGGACCAAGTGTGGCACCTACATTATGGTGCACGATCTGTCAGATAGGAGGAAAACACACTATGGATAATTGTCATCTATTGCAGAAGTATACGCAGATGTCCCAACAATTGTTTTGTAATTTCTGCAGGTCAGTACACCATGATGAATGCACCTGTAGAAGATAAAAACTAATGATGGATTGGACTCCTGCCTACAGGGTGCAGATCAAAACACGTCCTCGACCTAAATGCAGGAATGGCGTGTGCTGGATTTTAGGGGTGTGGTCGAGGTGGAATGGGACTAAGAAGAGGTTGCGAACAGCTAATTTGTTAGAATTGTGGAGGGCAAGGACACTATGCCCACAATTGTACAAACCCAACAAGGACATCATGTTTGTAGTATACTCAGTTTGATCATGAGGCAGAAGACTACCCTACATTGATAGCAAGATTGTGCCGAAAAGGGGTACTTCAGGCCCCTTCGACTCAAAATTTGTAGATGATGAGGTCTGAGCTGCATGAAGAAGACTCGATGTAAACATGATGCTCAAGAGCGATATGACCACTAGCAATGATAAAGGTAAGAAGTTAGAGGAAAGTGAATGGGTTCGCAAGGGTCCTACAAAGGAACCTAAATTTGATTTAAAACGTGCGAAGGAGACATTCATGGAAGCTAAGAAGAGCTTCACGAAGGCCTCCACTTTAGGTAGTAAGAATCAACTCGAACCAAGGATGGATCCTTCAATGCTCACTACCTTTCTGGAGACATGCATGAAACTGCTACGCGACAACAAGGTAGTAAGAGGATTACAGCAACTTATCACTAGGTGCATGGGGTCAAGAGAATCGTGCGTGGTCCAGAAACTTGGAAAGCATGCATTGCGCACAGGAAGGGAAATGAGGTTGACTGCACAAATTGATGAGTATGAAATGGATCAGGTAATCCTAGATCTTGGATTAGATGTGAATGTACTACCAAAACAAACATGGGAACGCATGGGAAGACCTGTGCTACAATGGTCTCCTATTTAGTTATGAATGGGGAACCAACAGAAGATCTTGCCCATGGGAAGATTGCAAGGGGTAATAGTAGTTATTGAAGGTGCAAGCGCACAGATGGATTTTGAAGTGATAGATATTTTCGATGACAGTAATCCCTATCTCGTGCTACTAGGAATACACTAGGCCACCAATATGAACCGAGTCATAAATATGAAGAAGCGCAAAATGATCTTTGGAAAAAAATCACTACGCGTAGTAGTACCGCTAGATCCAGCCAAAGGAGTGCAATACACTGAATCAGTGCACTACAATGAGAGTGATGAAGATCTCGATTGTATTTAAAAGATAACCACATGAGAAGAGGATTGGGTGAATCCAACTGCAGATGGAAGGATTTCGTGGGAGAATGAAATCTCCTGCACTTCAGATTCAGACGAAGAGATAGAGCGATGGCAGAATCAGCTACACGAAGTAACAACGCTTAATTGCAACATGATGGTTAGATCACTGCGCTACATGACAACAGAGGCAAGGGATCTGCCTACATATGATGGGTTGCCAGTGGTGGATGAATTCCTAAACAAATTTTGAAAGCGCAGTACCAGAATAGTAGCGGTTCGATGCTCTGAAGTGGGCACTACACGCAATGCCCACACGATGGTGGGGTATGCATTAGCATATTTTTGAGGGTTGGCGCGACTACAGAAGGACGATGCTATATGCTTTGGGAAACCCCAGCCACTGATAAGAGCCGAGTTTGAGGGGAAAAACAACTTGTGCGCCCACCTTTCTAGATGGATACAGACATATGGTATGCAACCCACCCGCACGCGCACTGCGCTCGCGATCACAAATCAGAAAAACAAGTGGAAGAAGGAAAAGCGAAGCATGCCAAGGATTATCCACGGAGAAGAATTCGACAATGTGTGCAAAGTGCTGAACAAGGTTCACTAGGTGAGACGCACTAACTATGACCTGCGCGTACCAACAGTTTGATGGGCATATAGGACCATGTGTAAAACCTTGACCATGACAACCATTTCAGGGTTACGAAAGGAAGTAAGGACCACAATATTTGAGGAGTATGACAAGATGGGCCCTCACATAATAGCACTTGTAGGTGTGACAGTGTGCGAAGCCTAGGATGAAGAAATCACACAGCTATGCCAGGTCAAACACATAAGGATTCAGGAAGCCATTCAACGAGGGAACCTTAGACTTTGCAACCTCGAAAAAGACCAGGTGCGACTGAGGAAGAAAAGCATTTTGATGGACACAGAGGTCAAGAGGCTGGAAAACGAGACTAAGAAAGCATGTCTCATTGATAAACCAAGGATGAAAAGGCAAGGTGCAGATGATCATACCATTGAATTAGAAGACTATCGTCGAGAATTTATGACTTTGCTGCCATGGCTATGATCATACCTCATCAAACGCAGTAAACAGGGGAGCGCACTACATATGATAGAACGCGCGGAACCGGCTATCGCAAGGGCAATTGATGATTTTTGGTAGACTATACTGGAAGGTGAGTTAAAGCCTTATACAGGTGGTGTGACCACCTGACTAGCCGTAGAAAGCATAGTCTCAATGCTTCAGGCAGTTGAAAGAGAGTGTGGGACTCTAAAAGAGTTTGTTTGGGAGGTGCGCGATAAGGGAGGTGCACACAGAGTCAGCATGTCACAAGGTTCGTGCAAGCACATGGGGGGCTGCGTTACTGCATGGGTAGGCTGGGAAGTGACCATTGGCATCATTGTTCATGACGAGATCCGGTTTGAGACCAAATGGAGTGGGCGGCGGACATTTAAGACAACAGTTATGGGAATTTTTTTGGATAATCTGCCGCCAAGAAAGCATTGACGACCCGACATTGGGGTGAACGGTCGAATTTGAATTCAAAAGGAACTATATAACTATAGTGGTTTGTCATGAGACAACACTTATTTAGTTGAGACTTGAGCGGTTGAATAGAGGACAAAGTGTTGAGCTCCGAGCGATATTCAAGCCCCTAGGTTCGCGAAAGACCACATACAGTAGAGATAAGATGACGGATACCAAGACAGGTTTTGGATTTGAAGAAGGAATTGCCGGCGAGGCTATGCCAACCCACATGGTACACAATGTTCTCGAAGATACTGGGGTCACGCCAAAAATCCTGAAATCACCTTGGACGCCGATACTAAAAAAAGATAAGTAGGCAGTGGGACCAATACGCATGTCCCTGAGGAATCTGCGGTTCGGTAAGCTCTCAATGGAAGAAAAGGGCAAGGCTGTCACCATTGAGACAGATGAAGAGGAGGAATACCTACAGGCTTTGATTGCTGAGGTAAATGAAGCAGAGGACATGGAAGAGGATATCCAGCTAGTGCACTCTGCAGCAAAATTGCCCAAGTATGTCCCTTCGTAAAAAGGGAAAACTAAGATACCAAAGGATTTGGATGCCACAAAGAGCACACTCCAGAGCCCGCTCCTCCCTGATGGAATTTTGTTTGAGGGCTCGCACTTGGGCTGCATGCCCATAATGAAGTTCGAATATTGGGACCTCATGGATAATGAGAAGTTCCCAGACTTAGAGATGGAGAGCCTCATGAAGTAGAGCACGGAGGGGCTAGTAATAACATTAGAGCTGCGAAAATGGCTATGCGCAGTGTGGAGAAGGCCGGATTGCTTCATTTTTTGTGGATACCACACTTTCACCATGTGCCCATCACCATTTTCATCATCAAGTAGCTGCTTTTCGTGGTGCATGATGGGTACTTATGGCTGGAGGAGCCTATTGCCATCACGACGGCTCTCATCCACATAATTTCTTGGCTTCCCTGTAAGGGAAAGGACCCTGCAACGATAGCAGGAAAAAGTGGCAATTTGGCTCTTGCAGAAGCCATGAAGAAAAAATATAAGCTCGAGAAGAAAAAGAGGGTTTGCACCATCAACAATATCAAAGATAAAGGGGTGCGCGTAGCCACCCAATTCCTAGCCGGGAAGGTAATGAGAAAATGTCGCGGCGATGAAGTGCCAAAGGCAGTAGTTGCATTGGTGGGTTGAGTTCCTCTGCAGGGAATTCTTGATCAACTGCAAGGAAGCCCAAAAGTAGGGTAAGACCTTCCACTACGCGTGGTTGCTCTTGTCCATTTTGCTGGTAGTGGGAGAACTATTGGAGGAAATTCAGTTCCCAAGAATTGAGCATGACTTACCAGAGGCCGCAAAGTACGTGTCGCTCTAGGCTACGAAGGACACGAAGTGGATAAGCGATACAAAGATCTTCTGGGTGCTCATGGAGGCGAGCATCCAAATGTGGATTAATAAGAGGCCATGCTTGTCCCCCACAGTGCACAATAGTCTACAGAGCTTTGCAAACTTCAAGGCAAACATGCAAAATATTTACATCAAGGTGCGGAAGGATCTGGCATAGTAGTGGACAAATCTCCCATTGATAGCCACTGACGACGCAATATTTATAGTGTTAGAATCATGGCCGCCCAAGTGGCATGTCCTAGTTTTGGCAGAGTTGGATAAGACAGCAGTGCAGAAAAGAAAGGATGATCCCAAGCAACATGTCACCCAACTGGCCAAGAAAAGGCACAACAAAAAAGTGGCAGCAGAGGTAAGGGTAGTCTGTGAGGCAGCACAGGCAGTCGCAGACCAGAGAAAGGCTGCCAAAGCAGTAACATCACCGTAGACAACAGGGGCCACAACAATGTAGACATAGGAGGTCCAAGAATTGTTTACAGGATAGGAGGCAGAGGAAACAGGCCTTGTAGAAGAGCGCATGGACCTAGGCAAAACTTCCACCCAACTCAAAAGGCCGCGTGTCACAGAGAGATTGGGCCCATGGAAAAAGGTCAAGGCCTCCAAATTGGCCATCGACCCGATCACGTTAACGAAAGGTTACCTCTATGACATCAGTGAGATGATTCATGATTTCACCAAGGAAGTGCTCCAAGAAGTCATGTCGGAGAAGCAGACTGTGTTGGGGGCCCTAAGGGTGCAACTGCAAGAACTATAGGTGCGGCCCCCACCGGAAGGAAACATAGCCACCTACATCGCAGCAGGCACATCAACAGCAGAACATATGCTATCTATAAGGATGGCCAATACCATAATGCTACTGAAAGGGGTGCTAGCAGTAGAGAATGAGATTGAAAAAGCCACGGTTGGCAGGATCAAGGGACTTGGAATTAACTTGGCTGCTCTTCTGCGAGACACACTGTACCAACTATAAGATGGAGTAACCATAGAACTCCACACCAGGGAGGGTCATGTGATACAGGTGCTAAGTGAACAAAAGATTGACATCAAACAACTCAGCCTGCAGTGTGATGAATTGGTGTCACAAAAACAATAGTTAGTGCAGACAGTTGATGAAGTGTGCTAGCACGTCCCAAAGTTTTCCATCACTGCGAACCTACCAATAGAAGTACAGATCCACTGTTTGGTAAGTGGAGTTCGAAACGCATGCGAGGAAATAATGAGAGTGCAGCTGGAGCTAAATATATAGGTTTCCGAGCTGTGGCTGAAGGTGCAACCGTCCACACCCTCGGAAGTTAGAGAGGAGTGTGTTAGCGCTTTCCAAACAGGGTTGGAGGAAATTGGACGGGTAGTGCAGGACTGTACCAGTATGTTGGACCAAGCCTTTGGCATCCTCACATCCTTGTAGGAGGACCCCAACATACAGTGCCTAGAAATAGAGGCGCGTGAACTTCAGGAGCAGTATGACAGTGTCTGAGGAACTATGCAGACCGTCGTCCTCACTCAACGACTCGTAAAGATGCAGCAGGCAAGGGCACTAAAAGAGTAGGTGGATGCCGCAAGACAAAAAGAGGCACTTCTCAAAGCACACGTCCAACCATGGATTGATGAGGCCTTCACCATTACAGCAAATATTGAGGGAAAGCTCACATAGATGTAGGGGCTATATGCGCTAAGGCAAGGATTTGATCCTCACAAAGAAGCATTGGGAGAGCGCATGTAATAGGTCCAATAAACTGTAGAATAGTGCATTGCAGACCTTTGAGCAGTGCGGGAACAGTTGGAGGGACTCCACACCAAGATAGTCGTGCCAATTGAGTGACTCGAGTATTATCGAGAAATCTAGTGTCTATGAAGAGTTGCTAGTCCCACTAAGATGGGTAGCTATCTTAGAAACAAACAGATTAAAGTTACTTTCACTTTCCTTTACGAGAAGTAGATAGGGGAGGAGCAAAGAATACCAACCTCGATCTTTCGCTTGGTTCTCTGCTTGTTCCTTCTCCCCTTTGAAAGATGTTTGCCACTCTTCCCTTGACTACTTCGCTTCAAAGAGTACCTATAAAGTCAAAGCAACATAATACCTTCAAAGTGCAGAGATCTACAGTCATAAACAATATAGGACCAGTTATATATTGACCACATACATGCATATATCAGCTAACATAAAAGAATGTGGAGGAAAAATTGAATAGATTTATTGATATAGAGATTAGAAGAGAGGATTACAATTCGTTGATCTGACCCAGCATCATCCTCCCAACATGAAAGCCCTTCTTCACCTCATGAAAAGCTTATATCACGCAAAACTATGATATTACACCAGGAAACCAACAACACTTCCTTACAAGATACAAGATTCCAGCCTCTAGATCTCTGGGATGAGGGATCCATATATAGATGATTACAGGGGGGTGAGTTAGCTTCTGGGATTTTGATTAGTGTCCTCTCTATGGTAGTTCTTGATTTCACCTGGAGATTGATGATCTCTTACTCATCCCTGGGCGAATTCAGAGAGGCAAGTGTCACAAGAGAAGTTTCTGGAAGATTCGATGATCATCCACCTTGCAAACTGTCTATGCCATTTGTTTACTCTCACCCATCACACCCTATAGAAGAGATTTCTAGTATGCATCACACGTTTTACACTGAGCAGGTGAGATGCATCACACCCTCTGCACTGAGCAGTCTGTATGGTCTAGTTTTGACCAATTCTGAGCAGTTTTCTGTGGAGAAATTCTGGGAGATAATGTAATCAGCTGACCTTGTTCCTTTAGGGCATGAAACAACACTTTTAGGGACTCAGAAGCCCTTGGTTTATGGACATATGTGATTTGGGTCGCAGTGCCCAAATATGTCTATAACAGTTGCCCCATAAAGCATGAGGTCGTAGATATTTGATGTCGGGTGAAATGCTTTATCATGAGGATCCAAGGTTCTTTCAAACTGGAAGGTGACCTGTAATAAGATACAATACAATACATTATCTTCATAACATTTTCATGATCTAGCTGAGGTGGGCATTCCCATGCTTAGCTTTATAAATTCATTCTCATGTACATAGGATAGACAACTGTTTATGTGGCAGACTGATGATTCTGGTAGAGCCATCATCCTTTGATTGGGACGATCATCTGTGTAGCAATGATGTACATTTGATGTCTTTATTTTCCTAAATATATCGCAGTTCAGATGGATGAAACTAGATCTGGGGTCTTCAAACTTGTCCAATATTCGCCCGAAGTACAAGTCGATCCACGTGAAAAATGTTTTGGAGTCGAACATGGAAAGACATCGCTTGATTACCAGCCAATGATGTAAGCTATTAGCAGGCGCCAGAGGAATCACTAATAATGATGATGACCCTCAAGGTACTACAGTACAATTCACGTGGTGTGAAAAAGGGACTTGATGTCGAACACCATGCAAGATCTTTTGGTCGAAGGCCATTTATGTAAACCTGTCACCGGAAGTGAGAAAATTGCCATTGAGGCATGCAAGCTTCAAAGTACTAAAAGGGTTGTTCCTAGGTCGACTTCTTGGATAATGAGCTGTCGTCGACAAGAAGTGGCCTGTCGTAGGAGGGACTTAATGAATCCCACATATACGACACGGAAGGGAGAAAATGATTTTGTGGAGGTGAAAAAGATCTGATGATATAAGGTTTAGGGTGGTGGTCATGAAAGAATGAAGCGTGAAGGTATTGTAGCAGATGAGACATAAGATGGGTTGGTGAATTCTCTGATTGACTTCTCTTGAACATATCGGCAACACTGAAATGGATTGGTAGCATTAAACCCAAATATGGATGGTACATCATACTAATGATAATATGACTGTTGAATGGAATAACCCAACCCAACTCAATCATGGCGATGGAGTGAAAGTGTCATGTTTAAGAACAACTTGCTACCAATAAAGTTTCTTCAAGTTTTCTTCCTAATTTTCCCCAGTCATTGTTGACCAGTACCTCTTTATTTTTATCAAGCTTGAGGAGGATAACATATGCTTGTTCTATAATTTTCCCTTCGGTCAAACCTGTCGCTATGTTTTAACAAGCCTAGCGACAGTGAAACTCGTTTTTGTGTACATGGACAAGCTTGTCGCTATTGGTTTTAATGAGTTTAATGACAAAGATAACTCGGTCCTTTTTCAATTTTAGAGAGTCTAAAAGTTATAGAAAGGAAACTCCAGTAATCCTTTTTCATCATATAATCCCTTAAGTCCGAAAAAGTATAAAATAATATGAAAGGGATTAATTTTCGATAGTTTTAATGACCCAAACAAGACAAGCGCTTGATCTTTTTGTTTAATAATCCCTCAGGTCCAAAAAGATTAAAATCTAGAGGAGGGATAGCACTCCAGGTAGCTTTAACGAGCTGGAGAGGCCAACTGCTCGACAATATTTTCATATTTTACGAGTTAGGTGAAAAGAGCTTAAAGGAGACTCATCTTTGAGGAACGAGTGATATTTTTGGGTAGATGCTAATTCCAGGTAAGGTTTGGAATTTTCCAATCACAACAGTGTTACAAGGATGGCTAACAGAATCACTCTTTGCAACTGTTCCTCAAAAGGGTAAACAATCAAATGGAGGTGTATGATCGGCTAAAATAGAGTGGAGGTGATGGAAAGAACACGACCAGGGCTCAGAAGTTGATGATAATGCATTCACAAAGGTTATTTACTGGAGATTGGTTCATTTTTTAATGAGCTTAAACTTTGGCGGAACATTTGCTCATTTCTTAGGTTTAATTTTTAACGAGCTTAAACTTCGCATAAAAACTGCTTGTGATAATGGTCATTGATATTCAACCCATCGTTAACACTATGTTCTTTTGACAGTCATACTACCTATTCAATTTCTCCATCAAACTGATTAGAAATGAGAATACATGCTTGAAAAATGAGTTAAAACACTAAAACTCTACTTGAATTACATGAAAAGTAACTTAAAAGTAGTTTTTACCCATCATTTTACCATTTCATTTGAGCTTGAGACTGTTGGAGCTTTGGAGGTGTTTTCCCCCTTGATTTTCACTAGCTGATTCTAGGAGATTCTGTGGATGATTCTTGGCGCCGTCTAGACCAAGTAGGAGCTAAACCTGTGTTCTTTAGTTGCATTCCTTTCTTTTTTATTTCTGAGCATGTTTCCCTACTTTCCTGAGCCTCTGGGGCTTGAACAATTCATTCTGCCCCCATTGCACCCTGTGTACATCAAAAGGTGCGATGTATATTGGGCTAGCTATTGGCCAGTCAGTATGCATCACTCCTAGTACATAGCTAGGGTGCGATGGGCGCAAGGAGGGAACTTTATGCATTGTTTTTTCATAGAAAGTTTGCCTATTTTTTTCCAAATTAGGATTTTGACTCTTCTCTTGTTTGTTTTCAGAGATTCATCAGAGAAAAATGGTTTTTACATGGCAAGAACGTGAGCATGAAGAAGAGGACATGGTTGATTTACATAATCTGGGTACGGTAACTACATTACGTAATTATGGTTTTCTCAAGTTCTTCCGCATCTCTAGCATGAAGCAACAAATCAACTTGTTGCAATATTTCCTCGATGCATGGGATCATACCAACTAGGTGTTCCATATTAGAGGCAAATCAATCCCCTTGACTATCGTGGACATCTATTTTTTGACTAGTTTATCGAGGCGTGGTTCCCCTCTCTCACTATCAGGTTTCGCCCGTGGGGGCGAATTCGTGAGGGATTATATTCGCCGATACTGTAGAGAAGGATCTCAGCCAAGTAGGGACGGCAAGATCAACATCGAGATGTCACTGATCAGTCTTTGAGGACCTTCTTGTTCACCTTTGCTAGACTGGCTAGTAGTGCGGCTCTTCACTTGGCCAACAGGTCCTATATGCAATATGCCTTAGAATGCCTTGAACCGAAGGTGTTCAACTAGTGTGATGCAGTACTTTTGGTGATAAAAGAACAACTTACCAAGGTGAAAAATGGGCGATCTAAGAACTTTGGATATGGTTCCATTTTGACTGCTTTCGCCTTGGAGAAGATCCCACTGATGCAGCCACAATACATTTCACTTGGTTTGCCACCACCATCTGAGCTACAGATGTAGAGATGGGTTGACCTTATGGCTCGACATGCTAGTCAGCCATAACTTTCTTTCTCTAATGCTTTCTTTGAGTGGTTCAACCATCAGGAGATGGTTTATGCTGAGTGTCCATATGCTGGTATGGATTTCCGGGGTGACCCAGATTTGGTGCTGCCGGCTGGAGAGCAGTGGAGTGCTATAGGTAAAATTTTTTACCATATCCCTGTTTATTGATTTTATAATGTTCCCGTGCTTTATTTTATCAAGACTAATCAAAACTCATGTGCCCGTGCAGATATTGGACCGGTGAGACCAACAGTGCACCTGAGAGCACCAACTACCATTCCAGTAGGAGAGGCTTTAGGGAGGGTTGTCCTTCATGACCTGGATGTGGCTGAGACTCTTGCAACATTGTAGGATCAGATCGAAGGCCTTACTCTCAGTATCCCGGATGTGAGGACTGACAAGTTGCCTCTGAGATTACAGTGACATACCACTGGCGTGCCACGTCGATGGACTAGGCTTTTACACATGATTGCACAGGCGGTGACTTGTTATCACCAACACCATTGGACTAGGGTGCCCCCTAGTATTTTGAATTTTTGGGTCATTTGACTGATTTTGTCTTGGACACAGAACACTATGTTATACCATAAATAGTTATATATATATATATATTTTGATTTTCGGAGCTTCATTTTGGTTAAGTTACATGATCCTGATGCAAATATTGATGAAATGCTTTTCTTTTATAAATGTCGCAAATGTCTATCTAACACATAATTTGCTAATGAATCTGTTAATGTGTTTAAGTTTCTAGAAACATGTTGATATTGGATTGAATCGAACCGTCTTTACAAAATCTTGGCCCTTAGGAACATGCCATAGATAGCTGGATTCCGTACAGAATAGATATTGGTGAGCTGTAGAATGACGAGCTACGAGTCTAGCCTGACAACAAGCTGGCGTATGCCATGTGTGATGGCATCAGAGAGAAGCTCTATCAATGCGCTATATTCAACGATGTTGTTTTTTGATTGGCCAATACATACCCCTCTGAAACTTACTAACTCGTTGCTTGGATCAAAGATGGCCCATGCCGCAGAAGATAGGTTTTGTGAACTACGGCTCACTCTGTTGGCATATCCAACAAACGTTTCCAATGGGTTCGACATCTATAACAAATGAAAAAGTGGATTACCTAACCAAAATGATTTCTCTTAGTGAAAAAAAGATGTAACAAAAGCATAGGGGTTACTATACTGAGTCAAGCATAGTAATGCTTAAGGTACAACCCATTGTGGGGTTGCGCCAATGGAATCCCATCATACTCCAATAACTTGTAAGCTCCTTTTGCTAATACATGCTTAACAATATAGGGGCCCGTCCGTAAAGACTTTAACTTACCTACTCCTAACTTATCGGACTCCTGGTCGTAAAGTAAGTCCAGGTCACCTTTTGAGAAGACACGGGGTTTGACATTCTTGTCAAACTACGCCTTGACTCATTTCTTATGGGCTTTGTTAGCCAAGGTGGCATCACGACGGGTTTCATCCAATTGGATTAATTCCAAGAAACGAGCCTCCTCTTCTGAAGTTTCGGGGAGAAGGTCGACTGTGAGCTTGAGGGACAAGATTTCGCATTGAATTGGTAAGATTGTTTCCAAGCCATACACCAATTGAAAGGGTGTAAACCTGGCTGCATTCTTTACCGATGTCTGGTATGCCCATAAGGCTGATTACAGGATTAGGTGCCAACTCTGTTTATGGGTTCCAATCATCCTTTGCAACATGCACTTCAGGACTTTGTTGATTGCCTCAACTTGTCCGTTAGCTTACGGATAATACGGAGTAGAGTTGTCATGGGACAGTCCTAATTTGGTAGCCAACTCAACCATCATGTGATTTAAAAATGTGATCCATGATCTATAACTATAGTCTGCAGAACACCGAATCTGGAGACTACATGATTGAAAAAGAAAAGAGCAGCTATTTCGCCACTATTGTTTAATGTAGGCATCACCTTGGCCCATTTCGTAAAATAGTCGACTGCAACTATGATATAGCCATGCCCCCCAGCTAAGGTGGGGTTACAAGTCATGAAATCTATGCTCCATTTGGCGAATAGCCCAATAGCAACTACTGGTTGCAGAGGTGTGGGTGGAATTCTAGTTTTGCGATCGAAGATTTGACAAGCATGGCAACTTTTAACTGTAGTTATGCAATCCTTGAACATGGTTGGCCAGAAGTATCCTGCTCGTAAAATATTTTGAGCTGTAGCATAACCAGATTGATGCCCCCCACACGCGCCTAAATGACAGTCATTCAGGACTTTTTCGGCCTCCTCATGGATGAGGCACCTTCGCAGAACTGTATCGATACCACGACGGTAAAGCGTATCACCGACGATCAGGTAGTCTTTTGCTTGGTATCAAATACATCGCTGCTCTGATTTGGAGGTATTAGACCTATATGTTTGGGTCTGGAGATAGATGATTATATCTCCATATCACGGATCGCTTGTAGATATCAGAAACAAAGATTCATCCACGATTGTTGCATTGGATATTGAATAATTGGACGACGATGGGAGATCTCATAGTAACTCCGCGAAAACCAAAGCTTTCTTTGATTTGGATTTTACAAATTCCGGATCAAACTCTTGCAAAATTTCAATCCATTTGGAATATTTTCCCCCCAGTAACTGTCGTGACAAGATATAAATCATGGGGTTGCAATCTGATAAAATGGTATTTTTCATAAGAGGATGTAGTGTCGAAACCTCTATATCGCTTGAACAGCGGCGAGAGCTAGCTTCTCAACATAGGAGTACTTAGTTTCTATATCATTTAAGTTTTGACTTAAATAATAAATAGGATTTTCATTTCCGTTGTCTTCTTGAACTAAAACCATTGCTATGGTCATATCTGCTATAGCCAGATACATGTTATAGTCTTTTTGATAATTAGGAGCATACATTAATGATGCTTTTATTAGGGATTCCTGATCCCAGATGAAGGGTACTTCTTTTTTCAGCATACAAGTATAACCTTTAGAAAGTTTGGCATAATTTGGAATGAATCTCCTCAGAAAGTTTGCTTTCCCTTGGAGCTTCTAAATCTGAAGCAAATTTGAAGGTGGAGGAAAATCAATGATTGCTTGAACCTTACATGGGTCAAGACGAATCCCGTCCTTTCAGACCAAAAAGCCAAGTAAATGACCAGAAATGACACAAAACACACATTTTTGTGGATTGAGTCATATCTTGTAGTGTTAGCAATGTAGAAATATCGCTCTCAAATGCTGTGGATGATCAGTCCGCTTTCACGAATGAGCTGGAAGATCATCGAGATATGGTTGAACGATGTTCTTGATGTCATGGAAGGCATAATTCATTACCCTCTGAAATGTCACCCCTGCATTCTTTAAACCAAAGGGTAGCTTGCAGTATGCGAATGTGCCCCACAGACAAATAAATGCAGTCTTTGACTAGTCCTGTGGGCGGATATTTATTTGATTATACTCGGAAAATCCATCCATAAATGAAAATATTTCACATCCGGTGCATTCATCAATGATCTGGTCAATGAAGGGTGTAGGGTAGTTGTCTTTTGGACAAGCTTGATTTACATCCCTATAGTTGACGGACACTCTAATCATTCCTTGTTTATTCATTATAGGAACAATATTCAATACCCAATTGGTTAGAGGAACCGGGTAGATAAAACCAGCATGGAGAAGTTTTTCAACTTTCGCCTTTATGGTAGTGGCTTTCTTAGGGTGCACCTGCTGGAGCCGTTGTCGTACTGGTTTAACATTTGGATACATCTTAATTTCATGTTCAACTATGCTCAAGTCAATGCTTGGCATTTCCTCATATGACCATGCAAAGACATCTCTAAACTCGCGAAAGAGAGCGTAATATATTTCCAGTTTTGAAGGAGAACAACATTTTCTGACATGAATATTCTCTACAACATTTGGTTTGGTCGAGATATTGATGGTGATAGTCTCTTCAATATTGGACAGGTTTCACATGGAATCCACCGTATTTACATTATTTGATAGAAAATCAAAATCTGAGGGATGATCAAGGTCACTGGAACTATCTTCCTTACAATCCGGAAGATGGGAACGATGGTGGTAATCTTCCCATGGTGCCCCGTCAATCATCATGGACTGAACAATTCCTTCGTCTGTAGAATGTACTCGTGACCAAGGATCTAAAAGGGTGCCATATTCCTTAGACCTATCTATCCAAATGCTTGATGAGCATGTATTTGGGTTCACCTCCCATGCCGAAAACATTGATTTCTACAATATTTCTATTGGGCTTGGAGGAAAGACCTTGCGATGATCCATGCTAACATCGTGATCAGATATCTCCTTAATGGAAGACACCATATTGCAGGTTCTTACCATGGCCACTTCCACCAGATTGTTTGGAGGCGGTAGGGAAAAAGTCCCCATTAATGTAGGGTGTTTTAGTAGGCCTACTCTGATATTTTGAAGCGAATGAGGGCTTTCGTGGATCATCAGAATGCTTCCCGTAAGTTGTGAACTGTTGGGGATAAATTTTTGTTGGTCAATGATTGTAATTCCTCCTTGGAAAGGAAATGCAATCTTTCTGAAGTACGTCAACACAACTGTAGCCATAACATATATCCAGGGCCGTCCTAGTAGGATGTTGTAATCGAGGTTTCCATCGATAACTTCAACATCAATTTCCATTGTCTTTTCCCCCAGTTCGATTTGCAAGTTACTTAAAATCCCATATGGAGTGTATGTTCATCCATCAAATTCTTTCAACGTCATTGACGATCGTGACAAGGGCGGTGAGCCCAAAGTTTTCCAGCAACTCATCGACATAATACATGTAGATTCTCCCTCATCAATAATCGTTCGATGAACAATTTTGTTGAGGGCTTTCACTTGAATAAGGAAATAAAGTTGAGCTGGTAACTGAGGGTCATATCCTTTATGATTAAAGGCCACAAGATTGGAATCCACTGGGTCAATCCCACCTATTGTTGATAATAGAGCCTGCTTTCGGGAGGGGCAATTTTGTAGTACCTCAAGTGTTGACATAGTGGATGGTGATTGGGCCAGGTCCTCTACTATATTATAATTCTGTGCTGCTCTGGCATAAGGATTAAATGTCGATTTGTGTACTACGCCCTTTGGTGGCTTTATCATTAGCTCATGAATGATGGGTGGCATAACTTCGGTCGAAGTTGTTGTCGAACTACTAGGTTGATCTGTAGCCTTGTTGTTCGACAGCTGTGGATTCCTGTAATATTTATTCCTTGTTGATATCAAAGCATCATTTTGCTATTTTGAAATGGACAACATAAGCACTTGGGATGGGGAAACATTGTCACTAGAACCTAGATTGGTTCCTGGGTTTGGAAATGGATTAGTCAATACTGCTGAGGTTTTTTAACTCTTAAAAATTTTGCTGACTTCAGCTTTATGAGGACATTCTCTCATCCAATGATCCTCATTGCATATCTGACACCTCGCAGGGGGTTTCCTTTGCCCAAAAGGGTTTGCAGAAGGTTTCTTAGGAGATGACTTATCCCGTTTCTTCTTTTTCCCTTTGTTTTTCTTCTAGCCTCCTAGTTGCTTCGGTTCTTTGCCTTTGTCAGTTGATACAACATTTACCTCCGAGGCGAGAAGTTCTTCATTTGCATTTTGACCAGAAATCTTACGGGCTTTCTTATTCATAGCCTTTGTCAATTTCGTACTTGTCGTACCTATCATGCCATCACTAGCATGAGAGTCCTTGTTCGATTTAGGAGGAGAATGGAAAATTCTAGTCTAGGAGCATCAGGGATTTTGTCCAAGAGCGTGCCAGACTTAGTATAGATCAAGTCTAGATATTGTGCACGAGAAATGACTTGCTCTTCAGTGACAACCCCTCCTTTTTCCATATCTTCTATTATAGAAGGTAACAATAATAAACCATTCAGCTAATATCTGATCAGGAACATTTGTTTTTACCATTCTACGATGACGCCGCCACTCATGGATATGATTAGATATATCAGTGGCTGTCATCTGTTTGAAATTGGTAAGAAGCTCTGTTCCTCTTTCGTACCTTATGGGTAATTGAAAATGGGTTAAAAAGGTTGTGGAAAGGGTATTGAAGTTATAAAATGAAGCTTTAGGCAATTCAATGTACCATTTTGCTACCGGACCAGTTAACTTTCCCTGAAAAAGGCGAAGCCTAATTGAATCATCATTTAGAGTGTTGGATGAACACCACAGATGAAAGGTCATCACATGATTCGATGGGTCTTCACCTGGATTTCCATTAAATTTAGGAATATCTGGCGGAATTTTATGAGGAATCGCCAACCACCAAGTGGCATAAGTAATTGGATCATTTGTTAGCCAATTTAGATCCGGTAACTCTAAAGTTGCCACGAAGGGCAACTGTTAATTCAAGTTCGGCGAAGCATACCCAGGATAGGATGGTATCGCCTGAGCAATGGGTCTTTGCATACTAGCATAATGCATTTGATGCTGATAACTTTGGTAAGGTTGATGAGCATAACCATTATAAAATGATTAATGTTGACTGTTTTGAATATACGGTTGCCCATTACTTGCAAAGATTTGTTGCTCAAATCCTTGGTAAGCTTGTTGTAATTGCGGTTGTTCATATTGCACCAGCTATGGTTGTGAAACCATGTGTTGTTGTCCAATACTAGTCATTTGACCAAGATGAGGGGTAATAGTACCCGTTTGAACCTAGGTTTCTCCTGTTAGGGAGCCACTAATCAGTGATTGCGGCTGTGTCGAGGAGACAAGAGGCTGTTATATTGCAACCTGAGAAACTTGAGGTTGGCATACAACAGGCAATTCTTGTACTGTCGACATTGTCACAATGGCCGGTGTAGTGGGGATATTCGACACAGATAAACTTTGTTGCATTGTGTATACAATGCTTGGTTTTTGAGGAAATATTGGTACCCAACCGCTGGATGTAATTCTACCATGACCTGAATTCTGTTGCGAGCTCCCATATGGTTGTTCTCCTGGAGGAAACAATGAAAGGGTATATTGCACCCCATATGGTGGCAATCCAGTGCTCAAAGGAATGATTGGCCTCTGGGGACAGGACTGCCCAAATTGATATTGTTATGAAGGATCAATTTGTTGAGACTCAACATAAGAGATTCTAGATATTATTCTGGACGAACAAACAGGAAGAGACCATACTGTCAAAAAAGTCCTTGGATGGACTCCCTCTAGTGGTTGAGAGCTAGTTGGAATAGATGGTATATCGACGAACATTGTTGGAGTAGCGGTAAGAAGTTCTGCTGCTGCGTCAGATGAAACAGTCCTAGATGTCGATGATTGTTCAGACATGTTTAGTCTATCCAAGATATTTCCTAGCAATTCTACAGGAACTTGCAATGAAGGGAGACTAACTTCTAATGAAGAAGGATATAGGGTGATCCCAGCTCCAAAATGCAACGGAGTATTGGACAAAGGATCTTCCACAATCTCTTCTATAGTAATCAAACCAAGTGGGAGAGGTTGACTGTCAGGTTCGTAAAATATTTCTAGTGCCAAAGAAGGTATACGTTCTGCAGCAACAGATGTTTGGGGAATAACACCTTCTGAATTAGCTGTAGATGGAGTCGATTCAGGAGTAGAAGTGTTTACCATCACACTAGGATCAGTTCTAATGTCCTCTTGTGGCTGCGGAATTTCTTCTGTAGAGGCAGGGATACCAGAAATGGTTGGAGTAACCGGAGTTTCTGAGGATGTTGGAACACTTGTTCCAACCAAACTAGGGGACTTTGATCTGGTTAAACGAGTTCACTTTGCTCGGAATGGTTTCATTTCTGAAGTTAAAGACGGTTGACTTTTAAGTGTCCATGAAAGATGAGGTTTCAATTGACTTTATTCCATGATTGTATATTACTTGATCAACTGAAAATAAAGGGGAAAAAATGATTCTGAATTTATTGAATTTTAGACGCTTTGACACAACTTGCTTTTTCAATTTTTAAGAGTTGAGAAAAAGCAAAAGATGACTCTAGTCACCTTCGATTTTTAATGAGCCTGAAGTGACAAGTGCTTAGATGGACCTTTTCCTTAGGAGTCTGAAAAGGAACAAAAAAGACTATTCTAGAAATCTAGACAGAGGGATTACCAAACCAATCATAAAACTGCAGAATACATTTTATGGTATGACAGCCAATCTTCTTGAATGTTGTGCTCTTTGCATTGCGATCGATAGGGCGATAGACACAGCTTCCTAAGGATAAAGGATATAGCCTATTGTGGTCTCCCAATATATACTCGATGGTACATGGGAGCACAAGTCTGTACTGCACTGTCATCTCAAGAGGAGGATCACCCACCTACGATGAAAGCGATAGTTACCAGGGTTTTTGACGCTAGTATTCGTCTCTAGCCTAGACTTCTAAATGTTGTGCATTAGGTTCCAAAGCGTTTTTATGTTCATTGAATTTATTTTACAGTTGATCTTTCTTAAGAAGTTTTCCTTTTAGGTTCACCGTGTGATGTAGATATATAATTCCTAAAATGCAATCTAAGATGATAAACAATCGTTTGATCTTCTTTTTGCAATGAAAATGCTAGCTACTAAGGAAAGAGAAATGAGATTCTTTTCAACATAGAGCAGAGAGCACACACTAGATGCACTATCCTAAATCAAAATCAACAAGCAGTCTAAATGCAAATGCACGTGAATGTATTTGTTTTCGCTTTCTTAATGTGTGAATGACAAAAAGAATGCTAAGTACAAATTTGAATTGTTTCAAGTGACAGTACTAACAATTTTCTTTTCAAAAAACGAAAGGAAGATAATGATGACACTTTGCGATTTTAAATTGAAAATTTCTTTCGACACTTGAAAAACTACTAATTTAAATCAAATAGAGGAGTACCAGTGTTATCGACCATCAAGAACAATAGAATTCTTTTCTTTGACTGAAAACGACACTTGCGACACTTTCAAATCAAAAGATGACAGCTTGATTACGCTACTTCTTGGTAAAAGAGGATTGTAAATGGCAAAAAATACATAAAAAAATTTATAGTTCTTTGTACTATGGAGGCTGAATCATGTAAATGAAGGGAGTTTCCATAGAGGTATACTAATCACAGACAACAAAACTCTTGAATAAAGCTAAAGAGAGTGAACAAGAAACCAAAATCTGGAAGCAGAAGGGGTCTTATCTGATCATCGCACCTGTAACACGGGGAAAGTGCGATGCATCTCACTTACTGCACACACGAGGTGCGATGCATCCAGATTCCCAAGAGGAGAAGGTGCGATGGTCTAGGGATGAGAATTCAACTTGGTTCTAGGTCACAGTTTGTAGCTTAGTTCAGGTATTTAGGGTGAGAAAATGGTAGTCAGTAAATGCAAATCACAGGGGCTTATATAATGAGGCTACTTGAGCCACCACCAGGGAAATTAGGATGTTTTCAAATCAATTGTTCAATTTATAAACAAAACCCAGAGATAGACTGAAGCATCTTTGATCTACTTTGCACTTTCATAGAAAATGCAGTTCGAAGGCTAGTTGGCTTGACTTTAGGTTCCGTCTGTAAGTTTATAAAGCAAACAAATATAGACAAGCAAACAAAATACTTGCTCCCCAGTGGAGTCGCCATTTTGTTATCGGCTTAGATCACCCAACACTATGATATTACACCAGGAAACCAACAACACTTCCTTACAAGATACAAGATTCCAACCTCTAGAACTCTGGGATGAGGGATCCATATATAGATGATTGCAGGGGGTGAGTCAGCTTCTAGGATTTTGATTAGTGTCCTCTCTTTGATAGTTCTTGATTCCACTTGGAGATTGATGATCTCTTAGTCATCCCTGGGCGAATTCAGAGAGACAAGTGTCACAGGAGAAGTTTCTGGAAGATTCCATGATCATCCACCTTGCAAACTGTCTATGCCATTTGTCTACTCTCACCCATCGCACCCTACATAAGGGCTTTCCAGTATACATCGCACTTTTTACACTGAGTAGGTGAGATGCATCACATCCTCTACACTGAGCAGTCTGTATGGTCCAGTTTGGACCAGTTCTGAGCAGTTTTCTGTGGAGAACTTCTGGGAGATGATGTACTTAGCTGACCTTCTTCCTTTAGGGCATGAAACAACACTTTTAGGGACTCAGAAGCCCTTGGTTTATGGACATATGTGATTGGGGTTGCAGTTCCCAAATATGTCTATAACATCGGGGATGAGTCACAATGTTTGTGTTGGGGGCCTTTTGGGCATTGGATCCCCCCACAACATGTTTTGGGGCTCAAAGCCCAAGTTTTGGTCAAATGTATTATAAGACTCAGCGAATTATGGGTGCAAAGCACGAAGTATAGGTTGAATCATAGGGTTTTCTACCCTGAGTGTTGTAATGTAATGTAATATCATGTCGGCCTACCCATGGTCCATGGACCATGGGATTGTATAAATAGAGAAAGGTTCTAAGTTGTAAAGATAACGAACTGGAGATAGATGAATACGAATGGTTCGAGCATAGAGTAAGATTCTAAGTGTATTGTGTTGTAGTAGTAGGAAGAGGCTCTGCAGCTGAGTGCACAGAGGCCTAGTAGAGTCCGCAGCTGAGTGCGCGGACCCCTACAACTAAGTGCGTAGGGAAAAGTTGAGTTTGTAACCCAAGAAGAAGAGTAATAAGGAGAAGTTTGATTCTAAATAATGTATATCTAGTTTTGTATGATTTTTTATGCATTTATACTATTTTGTTTATTGCGCACACTTATATGAATGCTGGATATACTGTTAATTATCAATAGACTTACACAAATAAGTTAAGTAATTAGATAATAACAGGTTAATAGTAAGGAAATTGGGTAATAATACAGATTGCACCCTGAGTGGGGCTATGCGAAGGCAGCATCACAGGTTGCAAGGGACTAATAGATGCACGTAGAAACGTGTGCACAGGGTCAAACCGCGGACTGCCGAAGCTCATCAGACATCCTCAAGGTGTGGAAACCTAGTTCTAGCACCCTCCCATACTATTTCGGGTGAGATCTCAATCCGTGCTCCACAAACTGTTGCCAAAAAGGCTAGTAGTACCAGGATTTGTTTGGCTAAATCACCTCTAAACCTGGGTTAGGCCCCTACAATCCAACACTACCTAATCTAGTTTTCCTTCATTCATATCAAAGACATATCTCACCTATAATAGTGGTCCCACTCAAACCCTTAAGGTGCAAAAGCTATTTCCTGTGGAAATGGCCAAAATAAGAAGACAAATATTATGCTACTATTGTGATGAAAAATACTCACCAGGTCATAAATGAAAGGAACCAAAGTTCTTTCAAATTGACACACTGAAAATGGGTCATACAATGAGGTCCAATCCAGTGAAGTGTCTAGGGAGGAAGCAATGGAATCCCAAGATACTACACTAGATACTACAATACTGCCCTGAGGAATCAACTATATCTCTACATGAATTAGTGGGCATTTCTTCTCCACAAACACTTAAAATCAAAGTATTTATTAAGCATCACCCAATGGTGGTATTTGTTACCAGGAATAATGTCCACTCGGATCTGCTATTCCCACTAAGACTGGTAGCTGTCTTAGAAACAAACAAGTAAAGACTGCTTTTGTTTTCCTTTATGAAAATAGATAAGAGTGGAACAAAGGACACCAACCTTAGTCTTGCGCTTGGTTCCTTACTTGATTCCTCTCCTTCCTGATAGATCTTTGCCACTTCTTCTTCATCTGCCCAACTTCAAAGAGCACCTGTAGAATCAAAGCAGCATACTATTATCGAAGAACAAAGATCTATATTCATAAATAACATAGGACCAGATATGTATTAACCATACAAATGCATATATAATCAAACATACAAGAATATGGAGGAAAACTTGAATAGATTATTAATATCAAGAATAGAAAGAGGATTACAACCAATTGTTCTGACCCAGCATCATCCTCCAGCAAGAAAGCCCTTCTTCACCTAAATTAAAGCTTAGATCACCCAACACTATGAAGTTTCACCAGAAAACCAACAACACTTCTCTACAAGATACAAGATTCCAGCCTCCAACCCCAGATCTCTGGGATGAGAGATCCATATATAGATTTTTGCAAAGGTGTGAGTCAGCTATGGGTTTTTGATTAGTGTTCTCTCTCTGATAGTTCTTGGTTCCACTTGGAGATTTCATTGATATCTTACTCATCCTTGAGCGAATTCTAAGAGGCAAGTGTCATATGAGAAGTTTCTAGAAGATTCCTTGATCATTCACTTAGCAAACTGTCTCCACCACTTGTCTATTCTCGTCCATCGCACCTTGTAGAAGGACTTTTTAGTATGCATCGCACCTCCTGTGTGTATTAGGTGAGATGCATCTCACCCTCTGCACTGGGCATTCAGTATGGTCCAGTTTTGACCATTTCTGAGCAGTTTTTAGTGGAGAACTTCTGGGAGATGATGTAATCAATTGACCTTGCTCCTTTAGGTAGTGAAGCAACACTTTTAGGGACTTAGGAGCCCTCAGTTTATGGAAATTTATGATTGGGGTTGTTGCCCAAAAATGTCTATAACAGTTGCCCCCTAAAGCGTGAGGTCGTTAATCTTTTGATGTCGGGTGAAATGCTTTACCATGAGGATCCGAAGTTTTCTCGAGATGGGAGGCGACCTGTAATAAGATACAATACAATACATTATCTTCATAATATTTTTCATGATGTACCTGAGGTGGGCATTCCAATGCTCAAATTTATAACTTCATTTTCATGTACATAGGACAGACAATCATCTGTGTAGCAGATTGATGATTCAGACTCATCATCCTTTGATTTGGATGATCATCTGTTTGGAAATGATGTACATTTGATGTGTTTATATTCCTGAATATATCGCAGCCCAGATGGATGAAACTAGATCTGGGGTCTTCAAAACTCGTTCAATCTTCACTCGGAGTACAAGTCGATTCATGTGAAAAAAATGTTCTGGAGTCGAACATGGAAAGACATCGCCTAATTACCAGCCAATGATGTAAGTTGTTAACAGGCGCGAGAGGAATCACCAATAATGACAATGACCCTCAAGGTACTACAATACAATTCGCACGGTGTGAAAAAGGACTTGGTGTCAAACACCACGCAAAATCTTCGGTCGAAGGCCATTAATGTAAACCTGTCGTTGAAAGTGAGAAGCTTGCCATTGAGGAATGCAAGCTTCAAAGTATTGAAAGGGTTGTTCCTAGGTCAACTTCTTGGTTAATGAGCTGATGTCGACAAGAAGTGACCCATCATAGGAGGGCCTTAATGAATCCCACATCTACGACACGGAACGGAGCAAATGATTTTGGAGGTGAAAAAGATCTGATGATACAGGGTTCAGGGTGGCGGTCATGAAACAATGGAGCGTGAATGTATTGCAGCGGATGAGACACAGGTGAATTCTCTGAGTGACTTATATTGAACATATCAGTGACACTGACGATGGATTGGCAGCGTTAACCCAAATATGGATGGTGTGACGGACCAATAGTGATATGACCAGTGAACGGAACAACCCAACCCGAGTCGGATGCGGAGAGAAAGTGTCATGTTCAAGAGCGACTTGCTACCAATAAAGTTTCTTCAAGTTTTCTTCCCAATTTTCCCCAGTAATTGCTGACTAGTACCTCTTTATTTTAAGCTTAAGGAGGATGACATATGCTTGTTCTATAATTCACCCTTCGGGTGAACCTGTCGCTATGTTTTAACGAGCCTAGTGACAATGAAACTCGTTCTCATCCATTAAAACAAGTTTGTCGCTATTAGGTTTTAACGAGTTTAACAACAAAGATAACTCGGTCCTTTTCAATTTTAGAGAGTTTGAAAGGGACGGAAAGGAGACTCCAATGATTCTTTTTTGTCATATAAACCCTTAAGTCTGAAAAAGCGTAAAATAATATGAAAGGGATGAATTTTCGATAGTTTTAACGAGTCGAACAAGACAAGCGCTCGATCTTTTTGTGTAATAATCCCTCAAGTCCAAAAATATTAAAATCTAGAGGAGGGATAACACTTCCGATGAATTTAACGAGCTGGAGAGGCTAATCGCTCGATAATCTTTTCATAGTTCGCGAGTCAGTTGAAAAGAGCTTAAAGGAGACTTGTTTTTCGAGGAACGAGTGATGATTTTGGGTAGCAGCTGATTCCAGGTAAGGTTTGGAATTTTCCAATCATGACAGTGTCACAAGGATGGCTAACAGAATCACTCTTTGCAGATGTTCCTCGAAAGGGGTAAACAATCAAATGGAGGCAAATGATCGGCTAAAACAGAGTGGAGGTGATGATGAGAACATGACCAAGGCTCAAAGCTGATGATAATGCATTCACAATGGTTATTTACCAGGGATCGGTTCATTTTTTAATGAGCTTAAACTCTAGGGGAAACGTTTTCTCATTGCTTATGTTTATTTTTTAATGAGCTAGAATTCCGCGTTAAAACTGCGCGTAGCGGGTTTATTTTTTAATGAGCTTGAACCTTGTGGTAACATTACTCATGATAAGTTTGCATGCCCCCAGCATAATAACGCAAATCAAGGTGCATTCCCCCCAAGCTTCATTGCATTCAACTCGGTGGTTGGAATGAAGGTTTACCTTCAAGATCTTTGAAAGACTCGATTTGGAAAGGGATTTGTTTCATTTTTTAATGAAGTTGACACAGTAAAAGAACTATCCTCATGGCGACCTTTGATCACAACTCATAAGGGGTTATGAAGGAAAGATCTGGTTCCAATGCCCCCAGTACATAATGTACAACATCACTGAATTGATCATTAGATGATGTAGCTATGGTAGGGCTTGGAGGCAATGCCTCGCGATGATCCAGACTATCAAAATGTTTTGAGTTATTCTTCATTTTTTTTGATGTAGAAGATCTCATGGGACATGTTTCCACAGTGGCCACTTCTGCCAGCTTACTCGGAGGCGGAAGGGAAAAAGTCCCCATTAAGGAAGGGTCTTTTAGGAGACCTACTTCGATATTTTGAAGCGTTTGAGAGCTTCTGTGGATCATCGAAATGCTTTCCGTAACTTGTGAATTGTTGGGGAGAAATTTTTGTTGGTCGACGATTGTGGTTCCTCCTTGGAAGGGAAATGCAATATTTCTAAAGTATGTCGACACAACGACATCCATAGCATATATCTAGGGCCTTCCCAGTAGGATGTTGCAATTGAGGTTTCCGTCGATAACTTCAACATCAATTTCTACTGTTTTTCCCCCCAGTTTGACTTGCAAGTTACTTAAAATCCCATATGGAGTGTATGTTTTCCCATCAAATGCTTTTAACATCGTTGACGATTGCGACAAGGGTGGTGAGCCTAAATTTTTCCAGCAACTCATTGACATAGTACATGTAGATGCCCCCTCATCAATAATTGTTCGATGAACAGTTTTGTTGAGGGCTTTCACTTGAATAAGGAAAGCTAGTTAAGCTGGTAACTGAGGGTCATATCCTTTGTGATCAAAGGCCACAAGATTGGAATCCGCTGGGTCAATCCCACCTATCTCTGATAATAAAGCCTGCTTTTGGGAGGGGAAATTTGCAGTACCTTAAGTGTCAACATAGCGGACGACGATTGGGCCAGATCCTCCACTATATTATAATGTTGTGCTACTCTGGCACGAGTATTAAATGTTGATTTGTGTACTACTCCCTTTGGCGGCTTTATCGTTAGCTTAGTAATGATGGGTGGCACAACTTCGGTCGAAGTTGTTGTCAAACTACTAGGTTGATATGTAGCCTTGTTGTTCAACATCTGTGGATTTCCATAATCTTTATTCCTTGTCGATATCAAAGCATCATTTTGTTGTTTTGAAATGGACAACATAAGCACTTGGGATGGGGAAGAATGGTCGCTAGCAACCAGATTTGTTCCTGGGTTCACAAACGCATTAGTCAATACCGCTGAGGTTTTTGAATTCTTGAAGAATTTTCTAAGCTTAGCTTTATATAGACAATCTCTTGTCCAATGATCCTCATTGCATATCTGACACGCTGAAGGAGGTTTCCTTTGCCCAGAAGGGTTTGTAGAATATTTTTTAGGAGATGACTCCTCTTGTTTCTTCTTTCTCCCTTTCTTTTTCTTCTTGCCTCCTGGTTGCTTTGGTTCTTTTCCTTTGTAGTCGACACGACATTAACCTCCGAGACAAGAAGTTTGTCATTTGCATTTTGACTAGAAACCATATAGGCTTTCTTTGACGTAGCCTTTATGGTTTTCGTGCTAGTCGTACCTATCATGCCATTGCTGGCATGAGAGTCTTTGTTTGATTTAGGAGGGGGAGGAACGGAAAAATCTGGTCTAGGAGCATCAGGGATTTTATCGTAGAGCGTGCCAGAATGAGTATAGATCAGGTCTAGATATTGTGCACGAGCAATGACTTGCTCTTTAGTGACGACTCCTCCCTTTGCCACATCTTCTGTAATAGAAGGTAATAATGACTTAATAAATGATTCAGCTAATAGCTGATCAGGAACATATGTTTTTACCATTTTACGACGACGTCGCCACTCATGAATATGCTCGGATATGTGAGTGGCTGTCATTTCTTTGAAATTGGTAAGCAACTCAATTCCTATTTCGTACCTTATGGGTAACTGAAAATGGGTTAAAAAGGTTGTGGCTAGGGTGCTGAAATTATCAAATGAAGCTCTAGGCAATTCGATATACCATTTTGCTACCGGACCAGTTAATGTTCGCTGAAAAAGGCCAAGCCTGATCGAATCATCGTTGAGAGTGTTTGATGAACACCATAGATGAAAGGTCATCACATGATTCGACGGGTCTTCACCCGAATTTCCATTAAAGTTAGGAATATCTAATGGAAGTTTATGAGGAATCACTGGCCACCAAGGGGCATAAGCAATTGAATCATTCGTCAGCCGGTTTAGATCCAGTAATTCTAGAGTTGCTACAAAGGGCAACTGTCGATTCAGGTTAGGCGAAGCATACCCAGGATAATATGGAATCGCCTGAGCAGTGGGTCTTTACATACCAGCATAATGTATTTGATGCTGGTAACTTTGATAAGGTTGATGGGCATAACCATTACAGTATGGTTGTTGATAATTGCTTTGGAAATGCAGTTGCCCATTACTTACAAAGACTTGTTGCTCAGGCCCCTGATATGATTGCTGGAATTGTGGTTGTTGATATTGAACCAGCCATGGTTGTTGGACCATTTGTTGTTGTCCAATATTGGATGATTGACCAAGATGAGGAGTCATAGTACCTGTTTGAGCCCAAGTCACTCCAGATAAGGGGGCACAAACTTGAGGTTGTGATTGAATCGCTTAGACAAGAGGCTGTTGTATTGAAACCTTAGAAACTTGGGGTTGACATACAACAGTTAGTGCTTGTATGTGCGATGTAGTCACCATAGCAGGTATAGTGGGAATATTTGACACAGGGTGGACTGGTTTCATTGAATATACAACCATTGGTTGCTGAGGTAGTATTGGTACCCAACCACTGAATGTAATTCCAGTTTGACCTGAACTTTGTTGTAAACTCCCATATGGTTGTTCTCCAGGAGAGAACAATGAAAAGGCATATTGCCCCCCATATGGTGGCAATCCAGTACTTAAAGGGTAGATTGGCCTTTGAAGACACATTGGATCAATTTGTTGAGTTTCAACATTAGAAATACCAGATGAGAATCCAGATGAAGAAATAGGAACTGACCATGTCGTCGAAACAGTCCCTGATTGGACTCTGGCTTGTTGTTGATAACTTGCCGAGACAAATGGTACACCATCGAACATTGTTGGAGTAGTAGCAGGAGGTTCTGATACTGATGCATCATATGACACAGTCTTGGATGTCGATAGTTGTTCAGACATATTTAGTCTATCCAAAAGATTTCCTAGTGATTCTTCAGGAACTTTCGATGGTGGGAGAATATCTTTTGACGAAGAAGGATACAGGGCGATCCCAGCTCCAAATTGCATTGGAGTGTTAGATGGAGGATCTTCCACAATCTCTTCTATGGCAATCAATACAAGAGGAAGAGGTAGACCATCAGGTCTGTAAAATATTTCTGGTGCCGAAGAAGATATAAGTTCTGCAGCAACAAACGTTTGGGGAGTAACACCTTCCAAATCAGCTATAGATGGATCCGGTTCAGGAATATAAGTGTTTACCGTCACACTAGGATCAGTTGTAATGTCCTTTTGTTGCTGCAGAATTTCTCTTGTAGAGGCAAGGATACCAGAAATGTTTGGAGTAACCGGAGTCTCTGAGGATGTCGGAGTACTTGCTCCAACCAACCTAGGGGACATTGATCCGGTCAAACGAGTTCGCTTTGTCCGAAATGGTTTCGCTTCTGGAGTCAACGACGGTTGACTCGTAAGTCTCCGCGAACAATGAGGTTTTGATTGACTTTCTTCCACGATTGCGGATTACTTGATGAACTCAAAATAAAAGGGGAAAATGTTTTTGAATTAAATGAATTTTAGATGCTTTGACACAACTTGTTTTTTCAATTTTTAAGAGTCTAGAAAAAACAAAAGATGACTCTAGTCGCCTTCGATTTTTA